>VDFB02271733.1:0-273514 GCA_007258455.2 Sequoia sempervirens
AAAGGGAACATTGTTTGCATTGCTAGTTACTCTTTGAATATATAACAAGGTTCAAGGAAAAAACTCTCATTACCACACATGTTGACATAATTTTCATTCCAAACCTCTCTTTATGAGACCGCTTTATAGTAATAAAAAAAAAAAACAAACTTTACAAGACTCACATGCAACCATGCATCTTGCTTACAGTTACACTTCTACATGCATCCATGTCTACTACAATACATCTATCTATGTGCACATGTAGCCATGGATATAAGTATCTATGCAGCTTCATATGCAATCCATGGATATTTCCATACATGTATATTTAAGCATTTATGTATCCTGCTATGCATCTATCTATCTGTCCATGTAACTACGTTTCTATGTATTCTTCTACCTGTAGATGCATCCACGCATATATGTATGTGTTTACTACTTTCCAGATTAAAAAAAAACAACTTTGGAAACATCAACTTCCAGAATTAAATACCAATATACACTGAGTCATCATATTACTCTAACTAGATTACTGTGAACTACATGTTACCTATGCAATCTAAATTCTAGAGATACATACCATCCTTATGCACCTATGCACAAATACATACTGTCTAACATATATACATAATTACATGTACACATATACACATGCAAGCCTGTATACATGGATGCATACAAATACTATGTTTCATGGAATTATTAAAGAGTTCAATTGCTTTTTATATGGTTCCACACTTTGCATTTGTGCCTATGAGGACAATAATTACAGTATCCAGAACCAGAAACCAGTTACTTGAGGCAATAAATACTTTCTTTCCTCAGTTTTCTTTTACTTTAGAGGTTTAAAGCACACAGTCAGATTAGCAATGTGAGCAAATATACTTTCTTTGCTCAATTTTCTTTTACTTGCTCATTCCTTCCAAAGCTCTCTTTATAGCACAGTTGTGCATTGCCTCCAAGACTCACATGAATCCTTGGTATTTCAAGAAAAGATTCAATTGGATAATACTAAAAATGATCTAAACTATGATTTTATAATCAACGTATCCAAATGCACTACAGAAATTTGAAACCCAACTTCATTTAACATGTACAATGACAGTAAACAGAACGAAAAATGCATTTTCTTCAAAGTTTTTAAAGCAATTTCAAGAGATTGTCTAGCCATTGTCCAAAATATAGTTTTCTATTAGCATAGACCTTCAACCTTCTTTAGGTCTGACTGCTACTTTGTTAATTCATTCTCATTGAAAAGTCAAAATGTGAAATGTTCCCAAGGATAATTATACTTTTTTATCTCTTTTAATTGCTATATATTCAAAGACTAATTAGCAATTGAAACAGCCTCCCCTCTAGTCAGATGCAATTCAATGCATTAATTTTGTATCAATGAACTGTGTACTTTCAACCATTACTTTTAATCGAAGTATGCATATGGATTCAGAATCAAACTCTCAAAATAAATGCATATATAAATGTGTCTTTTTCTTCATTTCATAATGTATCTATGTATCCATAGGTGTAATTATGCATATATCGATTTGTGCATATATCTTGTTATCTCTTTATGCATCTGTCTATATATGTATGTCTGTATCTAGGGGTACATGTATACCTTCATTTATGTGTATTTGCACCTATGAATTGCACACACACATCCATGTAGATATGCATCTATCAATAACTTGCATGGATACATGTATATATGCATCTATGGACTCATGCACCCATGTATCTATGACAACTCATTGGTTCCAAAGCTCTCTTTATAGGACAATTGTGCATTGCCTGCAAGACTCAGATGAATCCTTCGTATTTCAAGAAGAGATTCGAATGGATAACACTTAAAATGATCTAAACTATGATTTTATAGTCAAAGTATACAAATATATAAATGTGTCTTCTCTTCTATTTCATTATGTATCTATGTATCCATAGATGCAGCCATGCAAATAACGATTTATGCATATCTTGCCATCTCTACATGCATTTGTCTATATATGTACAACTGTATCTATGGATGCATGTATACATTGATTTATGCAAATATGCACCTATGAATTGCATACACACATCCACCTATAGATGTGTTTATTGATATTTTGCATAGATATATGTATATTTAGCTGTTTCTATTTATCTGAATAGCTTTATAAATTATTGTTGTTATTGAAAATCAGTGAAATGCGATTGCATAGATACATCCTTCCATGTAACATACGCATTTGTACCTGTATCCAAATATGCATACATCCATGTATACATGTGTTCATATGTCCATCTCTCCATGTAGTTCTGTTTTCAGTGTATACATGTTTCTGTTGATGCATCCATGCATATACCTGTGGTTAGCTTTACATATTTATCTCTCCATGTATTTAATGTTCTCCACTCCATCAGCATTCACATGTTCTCTCTTTTTATGTTCTCCAAAATTTATATTTTTCATAGTGTATGCATTAGAACTTCCACTTTGTCTTTTGTTTTGACTTTTCTATCCATAAATATCATTATATTTTTATATCCACTCTTCTATTGTTGCATTTCGAGGAAGCTCAAGGATCTCACTACCTTGTTCAATATGAAGGAGAGTGAGAAATGCAACATGGGTCTCTTTCCTGTGTTTATATTGACGGACTCAGCCCTATGATGATTTTTAAAAGCATAACCAATACCAAACTACACATTCTTCCACCCATTGTTACAAAAAATAATAACTTCATACCCTATTGATTCCATTTATTTCCATTTCCACCCTCACACGTCCTTTCTTCTCAAATCAAATACATTTCAAAATCCAATTATTTGCTATTGTTGCCTCATACCAATGTGTTGCGTTCCTTTTTTCACTAAACCCAACACTCTCATTGAAATTTTCATTTCTTCCATTTAATTGTAAGCATACAACTTGCAAACGATAAATTCATACCAGTTACATTCACATTCATTCTCATATCCACCATCCCATATCCTTGCCTCCCATGTCAAATACTTTTCATAACTTATTCATACACCTTATTTGCATCTCACCCTTTTCTCAATTCACTCCCTTTATTCCACTCGCATAACTCATTCTTCTTTCTAACATTCACATATCTTTATCTATCTGCACCTCAAATATACCTTCATCCATCACAACAAAATTCACACCATACCAAACAAAGAAAAAGATGAAGAAAATATCAAGGTTATGCAAATAAACACTAAGGGCTTCAAAAATAACACTCATAACATATAGTTCTATTCAAGAGTTATTTTCATAATGCCTTTTGTAAACCTTGGTTATTACAGATCCCTAAAAGTGCATATGACAGTTTCTTCAAGCCTATAATGTGTAATCAGATTTAACAAATATTGCTTTTCGCTTTTTAGTCTATCTGATACAAGAAATCCAAGTAGGGTTTCACAGTGCTTTAAGGAAATTGTATACTTTCATTATAAATTCATATTTTTAACTACTTTTAGTATTGTTTATTCAAGTTTTTTTGTTCAAATGCAAAGGCTTCATTTGCGTTTCATAGGAATTATTGTTTATAGGATGTTGTGACATACATTAATTGGATGTATCTCATCATCTTTTTTATCAGGATGCTAACAACCTTTTTTTGTATATGTTCTTCAATGTATCTGGATACTATGAACTATGAATTCTATTTGCATATCGCTTGGTTGTACGAGCCATAGTAAGCGCTACACAATCATAGCAATCACAACTCATAGTATTCATATACACCCATGCATAAATACATGGTATTCAACACATTAACACGTACATGGTCTTCTAGGCCTTCTTTGTTACTTGCCTTTGATTAATAGTTCAAATGCACACAAAGCTAATTGCAATCATTTCTTTCCTTGAATTGCTAGGTACTTAAAGGATAACTAGCAATTGCCTAATTATTTAGATATGGGACAATACAAGGATGTATAAGAAAATATGAACTTGCTTGAATGATCATGAATGGTAAAGCTATTTCGTAAAATGCTACATATACTGTGACATTTAAGCTTCAAAACTCTCAGGTAACATGTAAATCCCTAAGAAAAATTGATGTGCTAATTGAATGGGGTCATTTTACTTCAATTATTTAGCACTTATTCTTAACTGTTTAATCACAATATGACTGGATGGCTAGCTGGCTAGCCATCCACATAAAAGCATTTAAAGCAAATGCAACAGTAATCTGTTATATACACACATATATACATGGCAACATAGATACATGCATTCATATATACATAATTGCATGCATACATATATTCATGCAAACCTGTATGCATGGATGCATACAAAGACTATGTTTCATGGGATTATTGAAGAGTTCACTTGCTTTCTATATGTTTCCATATTTTCCATGTGTACCTATGATGACAATAACCACAATATTTAACAGTATTCCTCTATCCTTGATAACAGCTCATTAGTTCCAAAGCTCTCTCTATAGGACAGCTGTACATTTCCTACAAGACTCAGATGCATCCTTCGTATTTCAAGGAAAGATTTGAATCAATAACACTTAAAATGATCTAAACTATTACTTTACAATCAAAGTATCCAAATGCATTGCAACAATGCCAAACCCAAGTTCCCTTTAATGTGTACAATGAAAGTAAATAGAAGGGAAAATGCATTTGCTTTAAAGTTTATACAGCAATTTCAACAGGTTACACATGCATTTATAGATTGTGCTTTCTGTACCAAATTACATGGGCACATCTATACATTTTTTCATGCACAACTGTTCACATGGATCCATATATTTATGCGTTCCTTTGATATATGCTTTGCTGGTATATAATTTGTTTTCCTTGTTTTCCTTTCGCTTCCTACTTTAAATGCTACTTGAGCATCGCTATGCTTTCACAGATTTGTATTTCTACTTCAGTTTACGGTTTTCCATTCAAATTTCTTGTTCACATGTCATGTATTCTTTACACTCTTTGCATTTTGTGCACATGCATACATCTATACATGCATACCTCAAGCATTATTACAAATGTCTAGGATTATTTGCATTCAATACTTCAAACAAAATAATAATACATTTTTGCTTCGTTGATAAGGTCATAAAAGAAATTAGTTACTGCAAATGTGGAAATGCACCATGTCAAAGGTGCTAATGTTCATTGGTGTTTCTCTTTTCACTCTTGCATCCTTAAATATCATTATATTTTTATATCTATTCATCTCTTGTCACATTTCGAGAAAGCTCAAGGATCTTGGAACTTTGTTTAGTCCAAAGGAGAGTGAGAAATGAGACACTAGCATTTCTTTTGTATTTGTATTGAGACATTCAGCCCTATGATGATTTTATAAAGCATAACCAATAACAAAATACACATTCTTCCACCCTTGCTTGGAACAAAAGTTCACTTCATACCCTATCGAATCCACTCATTTCCATTTCCACCCGTGCACATCATTTCTTCTCAAATCAAATACATTTCAAAATACATTTATACGCTTCTCTTGCATTCCTTTTTTTTCTTCAATCCAACTCACTCATTCAATTTTTTTATAACTTGCATTTAATTTTAACCGTATAACTTGAAGATGATAAATTCATATAATTTACATGCCATTCATTCTCACATCCAATTTCACATATCATTCCTTCCCATATCTAATACTTTCCATATGGCATTCATATACCTTACTTGCATTACATCATTCTCTCAATTCCTTCTCTTTGTTGCACTTACATCACTCATACTTCTTTACCACCCTTACATATCTTTATCTATCTATAGCTCAAATATACCTTCATCCATTACAACAAAATTCACACCATACCAAAGAAAAAATTGAAAAAAATATCAAGGTTATGCAATTAAACATTGAGGGCTTTCAAAATAACTATGACAACATAGAATTGTATTCAGGACTTCCTTTGAAAACGTTTTATACTATAACATGTTTATTGCAGATAACTAAGAGCACATATCACAGTTTCTTGGAGGCTAAAATGTATAGTCATTTTTCATAAATATTTACATATATCCATGCATTCAAGTGCATAGTTGGATATCCTTAATACACTTGGTCAAAAAACAATAATGTATGATTCTTTTGTTTCGATCATAAATGTTCTTTTCATATCTGTCAAATGCAAATTGTTTCAGACATTTTTCTACCTTTCTACACATAGGCATATATACATTCTTGTTTACTAATGTATTGCTCATTTGTTTCAATTTGTAATGTTTTTCTACTTCTTGTACAAGCTATCACTTGTTTCTAACATTTCTAACTTTATGGACACAGGCATATATAGATTCTTCTTAACATACCAAGTTAAATGGACACATGTACACATTCGTGCATGCATATGTCTTTACATGGATCCATATTTTAATGCTTTTCTTCCATATATGAATTCGTACTAACTAGTTTATTTATCTTGTTTTCTTTCATTTAATACTGCTAATGCAATTTCAGTCTCAACACGCTTTCAGGCTTGCTCTGGTGCCGACGATGGTTTTCACTATTTTGTGCATACTGTGCACATCGCTAAATGTCTCAATGCCTCCATGTACACTTTATGCTTCAAGCATTGTTACAAACATTATAAGAATATTTTACTATACATTATTATAATAATTTAATGTTTATACGCAAAGTGCTACAAACATGTTCATTATTTTATTGTACCTGCATTTTATTTTACCTAATAAAATTCTTTATATCTTTTCAAATTATTTTTTTTTTTAAATATATACACAAAAAAATATTCATTCGTAATTCATTACCAACATTCAAATCTAATTTATAATAAAATCAATACCTTTCTACAGTTTCATCTAAGAATTTATCGTAAAATTTTTTACACTTATTACATTTTCATAAGTTAAACTATTACATTTTATGTTATACTTACACAAATTTAATCTTAGGTAGTAAGCTCCTTTATTATAATTTTGCAAATTACTTATTGTTTATTATATAAACACAAATTTTTACTCATATTACATAAACAATATTAAAATCTTATTTATAATAAAATCAATAGCTTTCTAGTCACTCATCTAACAATTTACTATAATATAATTACATTGTTCTATACACAAAAATATCTTATCATATTACATACACAGGATTTAGATCTTACTTATAATAAAATCAATAGCTTTATATAATACTAATCTTCACACTACATTTAAAAAAAAACATTCCTTAATCTTACAAAAGTTTATACTCAAATGAGCTACCCCTATCAATCTTCCACCTAACACTACTGTTCCTATTAGCACTTGCATATTCTAATATGATAAACTAAAATAACTCAATTACAAATATCTGTACACCAAAACTTTGTTCCATTTAAAATGACTAATGATTTTTTCAATCAACAGGTTCCCTAAATAAAAAAACATTGCACTCGTGGATACATGTATGCATATATCTCTTATGCATATATACGTGTTGCCATTTCACATGTCCCTATGGATCACGTTCCCCATGCATCCTACAAAAATTAAATACATTTATATTCCTATTTGCTGTCTCTAAACTTTTCCTAACTCCTACCTACATGCCTTTTACCTCTCGGCAGGAACTCGACGCTCGCGTCACTTGTTGTAATCATTATTTTATAATTAGATGTTACTAGTTATATTCTCTTAATCAATTATAAGTTAATTTTAATTTAAAATAAGCATTTATCTATTGTAAAGATAATATGTAGAAACAAATAATTAAATATTTAAAAAATGAATTAATAACAATCTTATTAGTTGAATAACTTCACCTCTTATAATAACTTCACATTGTTTAAGATAATCAATAATGAGTTTGCAAAATTTTAATATATTCATGTAGTGAAAATGACAATACAGTAGTGATAGTTATAACCCCTTCAATGTGCTCTTTTATATTTACTATTAGATATTTATTAAAATAAAAAATATAGTAAGAGAAATATAGCAATACAAGAGGTATTAAAGAAGTGACTGACAAAAAAATACTATTACACAACAAGTAGTGCCTCCATCTGTCATCACTATCTTTAGTTTGCGCTTTGATGAACACAAAGTATGTTGTACCTTTTCATGGTAAGAGTAGGTGTATGCGTGTTAGGAGCTCATGGGTGTTTGGTGGCATTGTAAAGCTTTGTAATCATCTTTTTTGATAGTGGAATTATAGTGAATAATGTTTTTCTTTACATTGTTAATAAGTAGCATGTTCTATTATGATTCACAAATTGAATGAGTCTTTGTTTAAAGTGGTCACGGATGAGAGATTCTAAAGATATATTTAATCCATCACAATGGTGATGATGAGTTTGGTGAGGATCTTTTGGTCATTGAAGGATAGAGAAACTTGCTACAAGAAATACAATAAGAATCAAAGAAGCAATGGTAACTAGCAATCCTTACTATTCTCACCTCCCTTTATCAATACACACTTGGAGCAATCATGTAGGCCTTCATCGAACATATCAACAATCTCAAATTAGTTATTATTTCCATTAAAAACTATGTAATCGATGGCCTCTCATTGAGTATAATGGTAGGATAAAATTAAATATATATTTATTATTTTTCTTCCAAACAACAAGACCTATATTATTATTATTTCAAATGGGAATGGCCAATGTATTGGAGGTCCTCTTTGAGAATAGGATTTTGGAGCAAATAACTTGGGATGCTAAATTATTTATATGCAATGCTCTTGGGTTATATGATCACTATTTCCTTGCTTATGGGCATGATTTATGTGTGATTGGTGTCATGGAATTAGCCCTTCTTAAGGAGATCCAAAATGAAATGTTACTCACAAATTACATGACCATGAAGAAATCTCATAATGGTTACTGACTTGAGCCTACGACACGAGCCTTTCAAAGAGATTTGTAACAATCTTTGGGATATTGACACTCTCTCCCTATGATGGTTCTAATAGATGTTTGACTTGTGCATGGGTATAGAAACTAGACACATACATGTCCCTCAAATTGATGACTGAAGATGAAGTAATCAGTTTTGTCACCTTGCATTTGAAGGTTACTACATACATGAGTGGCAATACCATAATTTGATAAAATAGGATTATAGATCCATCACCTCATATAATGAATTCTTCAAAGTTTTGATTGAGAGGTTTGATTGAAAGTATCTTCAAGTTTTATTTAAAATATTTTATTCTACTCAAATAGTGTGGTTTAGTGGAGAACTATATAGAAAACTTTCAAATGTTTTCAATGATGGTGCCAGACATCATAGAGAGAAGATTTACTATGGTCTTCATCAAATAATTTACTAAATCTCTTAAGGGGTTGATTGGGGCTTTCGAACCACCTATCCTACAAGAGTTCATCAAATGGGCTATGACACTAGAGACTTCCATGCCAAAGAATAAGTTCTATACTGAAACCTACATTCCAAAGAATCCCTTTCATAAAAATGTGCATCATACCAAGAGCTTTCCATCAAGATTATACATTTAAGAAATAATGAATTGAGAAGGAAAAAGTTGTGTTTCAAATACAACAAGCCATGTTCATCTACACATACATGTCTTGGGAAAGGACAAGTGCATTAGATTGAGGTAAGGTTTGATAATGAATCAAGATCTAAGGAACCTAAACCACAAAGTGATGGGAGAAGAATAAGATCTAATAAAAGGAGAAGAGGTCATCTTAGGAAGCACTATTGTCATGCTCTTTGGTACTTTGAGATACAATCCATTTCACATCCATAGGGTTTTATGAGGTCAAAAGGTAATTTTATTCATTGACATTAGTGCCACTCATAACTACATTGATGAGGGACTAGTGGCCAAATGAGACCTCAAGATGAAGGAATTTGAAGGATTTAGTGTTATGGTGGTTGATGGTTTCACCATCCAATGCAATTTTTTTTATATTAGATATAGAGGAATCTCCAAAATGCATTACAATGCTTTTACATATCAAGTTTGTTACTATTTACAAATAGTATATCAGTATCTTCCTTCTAGTTTAAACCATGGCTCACCATGGGTATTTACATCAAAATTACAAATATTACATCATATACTCGAGATTACTTACATCACATGCACAAAATAAGACCACACTATGCCAAATATATACTGTATTGTCTACTAAATATTTTTTAGGAGGGTCCATGTTTACCAACCACAGATCCTATTGTTCCTTGTTGTAGATTTCATATTGACAAGGGCCTTTGTTGCTTCCTGCTCTACCACTATGGTTCCCTCCATGGATTTTTTGATTTGTGCCCCTGTCTCTTTATTTTTTGCTCCTCCTTTAAGTTCTTTCTAAAACCCCTACAGTTCCTTTAGGAATATCTCAACCCCTAGGTGACCATCTTGCCAAGTATGCCCATACCTAGCCTGTTGTATATCAATGTCAACTGTTCTTTTTTCCAATAATTTCCAGAACTTATCCTTTGATATCTTTATGGTTATGTACACTTGCATAGAAACATTGTACATGATGAGTCTCTTGCAAGACTCAATAAGCACCCTCTTGCACCCTTTAAATTTGTCTTCATTCCAAGCTTTCTAGATAACCCATAAAATTTTAGTGGATAGACATAGCCAAAACAAAGAATAATCCTTATTCATTTTATTTTCTATTTCAAGCACATTTTTTGTAGGATTGGTTTCATCATTAGTCCCCTAAATATTTTGATCATTACAAAAGAGCTTCCAATTTTATTTAGCAAATATGCAATCAAAAAAATATGTTTGACAAATCTTGGTACCTTGCATAAATTAAATATATCAATGCCATTGTGTTCTATTTTAAATGGAAGCCTTTGTAGAAGCAACATCCATCTAAAGCATGCTTTTTTGGGTTCCAGTTCTTCTTGAAAAAAATTAACCATTAATTTTTGTTTAGATTAGTACCCCATATTTTATTGGCATGATCAGTAATGTCAATTTGTTTGGTTAGAGAGCAATAAATTGTTTTAGCATTTATTTTCAATAAGGAGCTACCATCCTACCACTAGAATTCTTGGTATTGTAGGCTATCAATTATATCTTCCACAAGGAACTGAATATTTTTATAGGCTTCTTTTAACACTGTGTATATTCTCTAGTTTCTTTGAGGGACATTAAATTTTGAACTTAGTTCATTCCAACCTTTCAAGTTACCATTTATTAGGATATCATTGAAACACTTGATCCCTTTTTGAGCCCAACTTTTGGCTGAGCGCCCTTGAATTAAGGCCAAGGGTTTTCCTTTGTGTTCCAAGTTCCACCATATAGATCTATGTGCCATAGTGGTGTTATTACCATTCTTGATGAAGTGGCAGATAGTTATGTTCTTCTTAACAACCTCCCATGCCTTCTAGATGGTTTTGAATACATTGGAACTTGTAGGTGCTATAGGGCAGACACTACTAAGAAATCACACAAAGGAAGAAGTTTACATGATTTATCCTATTTGGGAACTGAATTCATTGTGTTTTGTCTAATGATGACCTCCCAAGGTTCCCACCATTCAATGCTCCAATTATCCATTTGGAGGTTGATGCAATTCCTTGTAGCTCCTCAAATCCTTAAGGCCTAAACCACCCCTTGTTTTGGCAATGGAGCACCGTTCCCATTTTATAGCATGCCTTTTTTTTGTTTCCTTTTCCATCAAACCATAGGAACTTTGTTATCTTTTTCTGAATTTCATTAATTTGATAGCAACTAAATAACTAAACTAATGTAAAATAGATGTTGTATGATGAAAGAATCTTTTAGAAAAGATGTATTCTTCTAGCCAGTGACAGGTATTGCTTATTCCACTTGTCAATTTTTTTGATCTTCTCCTTGATCCAAAGCCACATTTCTTTCAAATTGGGGTCTATGGCAAAAGGTATACCAAGGTATCTTACTAGTTTTTGAGGTCCCCCCATTGAAGATTGAATTTATTTGACCATTCAGGGGGTTTCATTCCATCCCAACATACAAGATTTGACAAGTGCAATTTTTGCACCTAATGCTTGACAGAAGGTATTGAGCTTATCCATAAGGTTGTTCATATTTTCTTCCACCAATTTAATGAAGATTGTAGTGTTGTATGTAAATTGTATATGTTAATGAGATCCTTATTGTCAGGTAGAGTAATACCTTTGACCACAGGGGATGATGCTATTATTCCTTAACATATAGTGCAATGCATCAGAGGCAATAACAAAGAGTATCGAGGCAAGGGGGCATCCTTCCTTACAGATCTCTCCAGGGTGAATTCCTTTGTGAGGGTTCCATTCACATATACTTGTGCCACTGCATCTATGATTACTATAGAAGGAGCTAGGGAATCCAAAAGCCTCTAAAACCATCATTACAAAAGACCATTTGATTTTGTCATATGCCTTTTCAAAGTCTAGAAAGAGCATTGCAGCCCCTTGTTTTGTTTGCTTTGCACATTCCATTGCCTCCCAACTGGTGATAAGATTTTCCATAATATATCTTCCCTTTATGAAACCTGTTTGAGTGTTGTTTATGAAGGATGGTAAGATATTTTCCAGTCTACTTGCTAGATTTTTGTCCAAAACTTTATAACAAACATTTGGGAGGGTAATTAGCCTCCAGTTCTTGACTAGAGTTTGATCCTTATCCTTGGGAAGAAGTTTAATGATTCCCTTGTTAATATTCTTTCCCAATGATCATCTTTCCAAGGCCTCATTATAGACTAATTGCAAGTCTTCACAAAACCAATCAATGAAGGTCTTGTATAATTTAGCAAGGAGGTCATCTGCACCAGGAGTTTTATCATTTTTGAGAGATAGGATGGCCTTTTTTATCTTCTCCTTTGATATTCCTTTGTCAAGCTCATTAGCCTCCTCCATGATTTTTCTTGGGATAATTTATTTTATGTGATCCTTGGCTTTGCAATTAATTATCTTACCCCCCTTGAAGGTAAAAAAGTCTTTATAAAATTGGAAGAATTGATTCCTTATGTCCTCCTGATTGGTCAAAGTTATGTCATCAACCCATATTTGATCAATCTACCATCTTATCTTCCTTTCCTTAATGTACCTAAAGAAGAATGTGGACCCTTTATCCCCATTTTACAGCTAGTTTATCTTGGCCCTTACCCTTAAGCCCTTAACTTTGATTGCTTGTAGTCTCCTCAATGCATTCTTTGCCAAGTTTAGATTTCTAGCCAAATTTTTATCATCTAGTCTCTCTTGAAGGTTGGCTTCATCTTTAAGCAAATTTTCCTATAGGATACCTTCCTCTTGCCTCCTATCCATAGCTTTCTTATTCCCTATTGTCTAAAAGAGAGTATTTCGGCCTCTCACATTCATGTCCCATATGTCAATAACACTCAAACCTTTATGCATCCACTTATTAATTTCCCTTAGAGACCCAATAGCATTCTTGCAATCACCATCATTAACCAACTTGGTGTTATGGATGAACCCCTCCCCTGAGCCTTTTACTTTTGCTTTACGAACCTTAAGACAAAAATTTTACTTAATGGGGTGGTGGTTTGAAAGGGTATATGGAATCACTTCCACTTTATACCCTTCCTTCATCGGCTCAATAGAGAAGAAATCTTTATTCATATAGTATCTATCCAACCTACAATAAATCATTTTCCCCCCTTTTGGGCATTGCACCAGGTGAACCAAATATCAGTGCAATCCCTTTTTTGACCTTCAACAGGATCCTCTAATTTTAGATTATCCTTCATCCTCACCAGAAGTACCTTTCGTTACCCTTACAATCTGTGCCCACACCTTCCCATTTATCTTCACTTCTTTCCACAAGGTTGAAGTCACCCCCCAAAATTCAAGTGATGTCTTGCAGGTTGTGAAGCCAATTCCATAAGTGAATCTTATCCTTGTATTCATTTGGGGCATAAATAGAAAAGATTCCAAAGTAAGATTCCCCCCTTTTGAGGATGATCCAAGCTACCCTATTGCACGGAGATACACCAAAATTAGACACAAATTTCCATTTCTTGGCTAAAAGGATGGTAGCACCACCTTTACCCTTATCATGTCTGGTGACAAATTGTAAAGCCTCCCCCTAGATGAATTTTAGGTTTGTTTCCAATGTAAACCTTACAAATTTCACCTCTTGGAGAAGAACTGCATCTTTTTCTTTCCTTTGGGCCAAGAATATCCTTACAACATGCTTCCTATGTAGGGATTCTAGTCCCCTTACATTCCACAAGTAGTAGTTAATTTCCATCAAGATTGATTTTTGGGGGGCTCTTTGTCACACTTAAAGTTATGAAAGTATTTAGGAAGTTTTCTCTCTATTTTTTCCCTTTTTGTAGAGGGCATAGGGATGATTCCACTATTCTTCTTTCTCTTTTCTTTCACCATATGGATACTACCCCTAGCCATGGGTATGACAAACCCATATCTTTCTTTCTATATTTCCTAGTTTTTTCATTATTATTTCCATGGGGACCTCCTCTCCTTATGTGGTATCCTTAGCATAATACTCCCCTACATCCTTTGTAGACTCTAGACTGAAATATGACACCAAAAAATCTGAAGTTGCCACTTCATCAAGAATGTTAATAGACATTGTTGTTTTCTCTAAGTCAAGGTACTCATTTTTTCCTTGTTTAGGGTTGTCCCCATGAACCTTGATTTTATCTACTCTTTCATTACCATTCATCAAATAAATAATAGAGGGAGCACTAGGTGTTGTTAGGTCCCCACAAATTTCACAAGGGTTGGTCATTCCTCTATTGACCTATCCCTCTACCATCACACTCTCAACAAGAATAGTGTTGGAGCAAGTGTTTTTCCCCTCATGCTCACTAACTAGCCTTTTGACATGAGAAGGTGCTTCTTTTCACTTATGTTTACGTCTATTTTAGCATTTTCTTGATTAATAGTAGTCATGGTAGTCTTTGTTTTCTTTTCTAAAGGTTATAAGGTTAAAGTTGTATACTTCTTTTCCTGGTTCCTCGCTAATCTGATTTAATCTTTCCTCCATTTCCTTTTGTTTAATGTTTTGTCTATTTGTTACCATTTCCAATTGTTATGCATTCATTTTACCAGGGTTTGAACATTCCTCCAGGTAGGACACATTATTACCACCCGATTGTTCATTATTGTCTTCCAAACAAAAACCCTCATTACCCAAGGCCGCCTCAAGCAAAGATTTTTCCAATTCTTGCATTAGGGATTTCAACTGATTCACATTTCTTATTGAATCATTATTTTATTTATCTAGTGTTTTTTTCATGACCACTTCCTGATGTACATTATTGATATTCACATCTTCTACAATTCTAGTTTTTGGGGAAATTTTATTTATGCTCGTATTTGAGGAGGGACGATTATTGTATTGTTGGGTGAAAATTATGTAATCAACTTTCGACAGATTACACAACTTGGACTTCAGCCACAGCTATGTGAGATGTGAATCTCTCCTCTCGGAAAGGGGAGGCGCCCTTCTTACTGCTAAGAGAAACAATAGTAAATCACAAAAGTAATTACACAATGTACACGAAATTCACGGAGTGGGGTGTGTTACATTCATCCTTCTCTCTTTGAGAGAAGATGTTTACAATGCTTCACGTGTTGGAAGTTCGAATTCTTGATAACCGAAACGAACAACTAGCAGTAATACCAATATCTCTATCTCGTCAAAGTGAAGCGTAGAGATACCCGTAATTAACAACAAACAAAAATAAAGTAAAAAGGGAAAGCTCACAAAGGCACAAAGTCGTTCCGTAGCTTTATCAATGTTGGATCAGATATCGTTTGCTACGTTAGAAGCACAAAGTCTTCTTAGACGCAACAATTCTTCAAATAGCATGAACGATTACAAGCACAAAGTCTTGTAGATCATCCAACAAAAGTGTTAATGGCACGAACGATTACAAGCACAAAGTCTTGTAGATCCTTCGACAAAGTATCCAAGAGAATGAATAATTATAAGCACAAAGTCTTATAGATTATCCAACAAGAACATGCAAGAGTATAAATGATTATAAGCGCAAAGTCTTATAGATCACTCAACCAATGATAAACAAAATAACAATGCAATCTAAATAATAGATGTAAAACAAAGTTTACATCAACCACATCAACCACTTAGAGTCTTTCAGATTCCTCGAACTAATCACTACCAAATCAAATCAACTTACAAAAGTATTGAATCCAACGCAAAGTCTGGCTTGCAATCCTTTTCTTTATTGATTGAATCTCATTCACAAAATATGAACGCAAAGTTTCACAAGTTTGCTTACAAAAGGGCAGCACTTCGTTGCAATAGACTAAAAGATAAATTACAATGAAAATCCCTCACATTATATAGAAAGAGGGATGAGCAAAAGAAGGAAAGAGATTGAGAAAATCAGGGAGAGTTAGGTGAGCGATTTTAGGAAATCTCACCTAACTTTGACCAAAGTCAAAGTGTAATTTGTTTTGAAAATGTTACATCTTTGGACTTGGTGTAATTACAATTTACAATAAGACATTCGAAAATGTCAAGAAATATTTACAAGATGCATAATGGGATGCACCGGAAATGTCTAACACTGGAGAACAGGAAGCTTCTTCATGTTTCTTTGCTTGGGCGCGGAGTCTTCATACTTCTTCCTGGTCTCCTGCATGAACTTTTTATTTGGATGAACCAAGATCAAAGGACATCACCTTCGGGATCACTTGACGAGATCTGGAGAGAAACTACAAGGATGGTGAATCAATAGGCGTTAGCAGAAAAAGTAGCATTGGGAAGCGTGGAGCGGATGACAAGGCACGCAAAATGATGCGGGAGCGAAGAAATGGGGTTCGGAATGGAAACAGAGCAATTTTGAAGAAACTAGGTTAAAAACTGCCAAAAATGTAAAGGTGCTAAAATTCAACACCATTGCACAAAAAATGACTAAGTCTGGAAGAAAAGTGTAAAGGTGCTAAAATTTAGCTCCATTGCACAAAAAATGACTAAGTCTGGAAGAAAAGTGTAAAGGTGCTAAAATTTACCTCCATTGCACAAAAAATGACTAAGTCTGGAAAAAGTGCAAAGGTGCTAAAATTCAGCTCCATTGCACAAAAAATGACTAAGTCTGGAAGAAAAGTGTAAAGGTGCTAAAATTTAGCTCCATTGCACAAAAAATGACTAAGTCAGGAAAAAGATTGTGAAAAGTGTAAGGGCGCTAAAATTCAGCGCCCTTACATTTTTGGAGATTTCAGTCTTTGATGCAGGGGCGCTAAATTTTAGCGCCCTTGCACTTTTCAAAGTTAGAATTTATTTCAACATGTCAGGGCGCTAAATTTTAGCGCTTCTGCATCTGAGACATGATTTTGGAAAACGGATGTAATGGTGAATGAAAACGGCGCTCGGGGTTTGCAAAGTGTTTGTCTGCATAGAGTTGCAATCGAAATTGGAGAATAAAGAGAAAGCAAGGGTAACAACTTACAAAGATGAAACACGAAAAACGCTGGAGAGGGATGTCGAAAAACTCAAAAAACGTATTTGCAGTTTGAAGAAAACTCGCCCAGCATGAAGAGAGGAAGAACTAAAATCATAAACAATGAAAATGGCGAACTAAAACACTTTTAAGTGAAAGAGAAAATCGAAAACCTAACTCAAGTCGAGCAATAAATTTAGGCACGAAAAGTGGCACGATTGACGAAAGACGCGAAAATCATGAAGAAACGTGCCAGGGCCAAAAAAGTTTAAGTGTCAGGAAAAAGTGTAATGGCGCTAAAATTTAGAGCTATTACATTTTGGAAAAAATTCACTTTCATGCAGGGGCGCTAAATTTTAGCGCCCTTGCACTTTTCAGACTTAGCCAAATTTTGGCTTTCAGAGCAGGAGCGCACTTTTTCAGAGCCACTGCATTTTTCGCAATTCGCTAAGTACGAACAGTGAGACTTCGCGAAGGAGCTCGTTTCGAAGGTCTTCGCGAGGCGAACGTGGGGGAATGCTCGAATTGACTATTTGAGACTTTGGAACACATTTTGAGGTGGCTTGAAAATCACTTCGTTATGCGTACTTGAACTTCACGAATCCTAGGAAACGGACAAGTTTCGTAGGGGGGTTATCCGTGGAACAAGCGCTGCTAGATTCCGTGATAACAGCAGGCTCCTGTTGGTGATCTTTCTTCAATCGTTCTTTGAAACGAATGAAGGGAGAAGAACTCCAGAATTCAAGTGCCTTTATCCATTGGGCTTGGAGTCAGGTGACAATGACGAAAAAAAAAAAAAAATTACGAAAACAAGACACAAACTTATGCAAATGCACTTATTGAAAAGGGAAAAACCTACCTAATTAAAACTAGCCATTAATGAGACCTTCTCAAATGAAACCGTTCACAGGTTCAACAAAATAGTTGCCTTTCTTCAGCAGCTTGCAAGGCCTTCCATGATCATTAGCAGCTACATGTAGATGAGGTTGAAGCATTGCTTCATGAAAGAGATGAACAGGTTCAACTACCTTTGAAAATATTATGGATATACTGCTGCTCCAAAATAAATCATTGAATCCAGGCTGCTCCTGTGCATCTACAAATATATCTTTAAGTGCATCCTCAAGTTTATCTTCAGGCTCAGGTGCAAGTGGAACCTCTGTCTTCCCATTGGCCTCCAACCAAGCAAGATGTCTTATGGGACATTCCCTTGATCGATCAAAGATTGAATGCTTCTTACCAGTTGCTACCTCAACAACTGATTCATCAACCATGGCAACCTCATGTTGATTGGGATGATCTCCTTCATGTGACTCAAATGAAGATATGACTGCATTGTATACCTCAATATGATGTTCACCATTCTCAGACTTGGGAAAATCTGAATTATTTATAAGAAGGTCCTCACGTGACATAGATGCATTCTTTTCAACTTGACTGAAACCTGCATGCATGTCCATCTTTTCAGATCTCAAGAAAAGATTATTTTCATTCACTTAAACTTCAACAAAATGACTTTCATCATTTTGCTCTTCATCAATGGCTTTCTGAGACTGCATAAACCAGAATTGGGAGTCGCCAGCTATGCATGCTTCCTTTTCCTGGAAGAGAATAGCGAGATCACTTGGATCGGAGTCAGGATGTTTCACTGCTCCTTTTACTAATGGTACCTCAAGAGCAAGCCTCTTTGGAGGTGAAGATAACTTGTGTTGATTATCAACAGCAAAATTATGAGCAGTATTTGAAATTGACCTCCTTGGTACGTCCTTGCAAGGCACATAAAACATGCCTTGAGCTAATTGATTTTTGAGGTCAAATAGCTCATTTGCCAACCTTTGCACCATAGGATCCCTCCTTGTGATGGAAGAAAATAACTCCAAAGAAGAGCTTTCTTCAGATTCATCTGAGTCAATTTTTATTTGCCCAACAAGAATGAGATCATCTTCAATTTTTGTCGCCAAGGTCTGCACAACTGCAAGAGTAGCTGGAGGTGCTCTTCTCAATAGGAAACCAACCTCAGGCACTTGAGCATTTACAAAGAAACATTTCAAGTTCTCAGCTGTAGGTTGAGCAACAGTTGGAATTCTTCGTGTCAACTTGTTGAAGTGAGCAATGAACTCGTGCATGGGAATGTGAGATTCCTTCTTCAACTGGGTGAGCTGAGCCAACAAAGCATGAGCATCTTCAGGAGGCTTGAACCTTTCTTCAAACTTGGCTATGAGAGTTTCCCAGTTTGTGATGGTACTTGGCGCCAAATGATAAAACCAATCTGTAGCAACGCCTTGGAGAGTCTCCACAAATAGCCTTACAGATACATCTTCGTATTCAACACCATGAACCCCACAAGCAATGTAGAAAGCAGCAACGTGCTCGTCAGGATGTTGTCCATCACCAAAAAACTTGGGAAAGTTCTTTCGTGAGCCTTCAGGAAGAGCATGTAGGGGTAGAACTAGGCTCAACGGACCAAAAGCATTTCCCCAAGGACCTTGAGCAGCCATTTACATGTCCTTGGTGAAATCTTGAAAAACTTATAAGAAAATAAATTACAATAGAAAAGGACAAAGGTATACTTCAAATGAAAGCATGAGGCTTTAGAATGCGTATCGTGTCCCTAGTAGAGTCGCCAAAAAACTGTTGGGTGAAAATTATGTAATCAACTTTCGACAGATTACACAACTTGGACTTCAGCCACAGCTATGTGAGATGTGAATTTCTCCTCTCGGAAAGGGGAGGCGCCCTTCTTACTGCTAAGAGAAACAATAGTAAATCACAAAAGTAATTACACAATGTACACGAAATTCACGGAGTGGGGGGGGTGTGTTACATTCATCCTTCTCTCTTTTTTCAGAGAAGATGTTTACAATGCTTCACGTGTTGGAAGTTCCAAATTCTTGATAACTGAAACGAACAACTAGCAGTAATGCCAATATCTCTATCTCGTCAAAGCGAAGCGTAGAGATACCAGAAGTAATAACAACAAACAAAATAAAGTAAAAAGGGAAAGCTCACGAAGGCACAAAGTCGTTCCGTAGCTTTATCAATGTTGGATCTGTAGATGTATCGTTTGCTACGTTAGAAGCACAAAGTCTTCTTAGACGCAACAATTCTTCAAATAGCATGAACGATTACAAGCACAAAGTCTTGTAGATCATCCAACAAAGTATTAATGGCACGAACGATTACAAGCACAAAGTCTTGTAGATCCTTCGACAAAGTATCCAAGAGAATGAATAATTATAAGCACAAAGTCTTATAGATTATCCAACAAGAACATGCAAGAGTATAAATGATTATAAGCGCAAAGTCTTATAGATCACTCAACCAATGATAAACAAAATAACAATGCAATCTAAATAATAGATGTAAAACAAAGTTTACATCAACCACTTAGAGTCTTTCAGATTCCTTGAACTAATCACTACCAAATCAAATCAACTTACAAAAGTATCGAATCCAACGCAAAGTCTGGCTTGCAATCCTTTTCTTTATTGATTGAATCTCATTCACAAAATATGAACGCAAAGTTTCACAAGTTTTCTTACAAAAGGGCAGCACTTCGTTGCAATAGACTAAAAGATAAAATTACAATGAAAATCCCTCACATTATATAGAAAGAGGGATGAGCAAAAGAAGGAAAGAGATTGAGAAAATCAGGGAGAGTTAGGTGAGCGATTTTAGGAAATCTCACCTAACTTTGACCAAAGTCAAAGTGTAATTTGTTTTGAAAATGTTACATCTTTGGACTTGGTGTAATTACAATTTACAATAAGACATTCGAAAATGTCAAGAAATATTTACAAGATGCATAATGGGATGCACCGGAAATGTCTAACACTGGAGAACAAGAAGCTTCTTCATGTTTCTTTGCTTGGGCGCAGAGTCTTCATACTTCTTCCTGGTCTCCTGCATGAACTTTTTATTTGGATGAACCAAGATCAAAGGACATCACCTTCGGGATCACTTGACGAGATCTGGAGAGAAACTACAAGGATGGTGAATCAACAGGCGTTAGCAGAAAAAGTAGCATTGGGAAGCGTGGAGCAGATGATAAGGCACGCAAAATGATGCGGGAGTGAAGAAATGGGGTTCGGAATGGAAACAGAGCAATTTTGAAGAAACTAAGTTAAAAACTGCCAAAAATGTAAAGGTGCTAAAATTCAGCACCATTGCACAAAAAATGACTAAGTCTGGAAGAAAAGTGTAAAGGTGCTAAAATTTAGCTCCATTGCACAAAAAATGACTAAGTTTGGAAGAAAAGTGTAAAGGTGCTAAAATTTAGCTCCATTGCACAAAAAATGACTAAGTCTGGAAAAAGTGCAAAGGTGCTAAAATTCAGCTCCATTGCACAAAAAATGACTAAGTCTGGAAGAAAAGTGTAAAGGTGCTAAAATTTAGCTCCATTGCACAAAAAATGACTAAGTCAGGAAAAAGATTGTGAAAAGTGTAAGGGCGCTAAAATTCAGCGCCCTTACATTTTTGGAGATTTCAGTCTTTGATGCAGAGGCGCTAAATTTTAGCGCCCTTGCACTTTTCAAAGTTAGAATTTATTTCAACATGTCAAGGCGCTAAATTTTAGCGCTTCTGCATCTGAGACATGATTTTGGAAAACGGATGTAATGGTGAATGAAAACGGCTCTCGGGGTTTGCAAAGTGCTTGTCTGCATAGAGTTGCAATCGAAATTGGAGAATAAAGAGAAAGCAAGGGTAACAACTTACAAAGATGAAGCACGAAAAATGCTGGAGAGGGATGTCGAAAAACTCAAAAAACGTATTTGCAGTTTGAAGAAAACTCGCCCAACATGAAGAGAGGAAGAACTAAAATCATAAACAATGAAAATGGTGAACTAAAACACTTTTAAGTGAAAGAGAAAATCGAAAACCTAACTCAAGTCGAGCAATAAATTTAGGCACGAAAAGTGGCACAATTGACGAAAGACGCGAAAATCATGAAGAAACGTGCCAGGGCCAAAAAAGTTTAAGTGTCAGGAAAAAGTGTAATGGCGCTAAAATTTAGAGCTATTACATTTTGGAAAAAATTCACTTTCATGCAGGGGCGCTAAATTTTAGCGCCCTTGCACTTTTCAGACTTAGCCAAATTTTGGCTTTCAGAGCAAGAGCGCACTTTTTCAGAGCCACTGCATTTTTCGCAATTCGCTAAGTACGAACAGTGAGACTTCGCGAAGGAGCTCGTTTCAAAGGTCTTCGCGAGGCGAACGTGGGGGAATGCTCGAATTGACTATTTGAGACTTTGGAACGCATTTTGAGGTGGCTTGAAAATCACTTCGTTATGCGTACTTGAACTTCACGAATCCTAGGAAACAGACAAGTTTCATAGGGGGGTTATCTGTGGAACGAGCGCTGCTAGATTCCGTGATAACATGTATAAACCCTCTAAGTTTTCCTCCCAAGCCTTTTTCCTCCTCACACTTCACTAAGGATGATGAAAAACAAATTACCCTCATGGTCAAGGTAGGACTAGTATTTTTCTTTTTGATTAGAGGGCAGTTTCTTCTTATATGTCATTTCCGACATAGATAGCATGCATTAACCCCCCTAGGGTTTCAAGCACACAGGTGAATGTACCATATTTGATCTTTATTTTCGACACTTTAGGGATATCAATTCTCAGGTATAGAGATACCAAATCCCTTGCATCTAAACGGGGTAGAGCGGCTATGGTGTTGTCTAACCTAATTATGCTTTGATAGGGCTCCAAAAGGAGCAGGATGAGTTTCCATGCCTTGGTGGAACATGTTTAATCACCATCCACCTTAGGCTCGATAGATCCAAGACCTCCTCATTTAGGGATTATAGTAACCATGCCAAGGCATGAAAAATAGATTTGTCGACATGCCAAAATTGCTTGTTAATTACTTCTTATGATTTAGGGTTTTTTAAGAAAATCACAAAAAAACCCCTTTGCACCATTCTATAATAATAGAAATGAAACCCTAGTTTTTCTCCCAAAAATTATGAAGCCATTTGTCCATACATTTCCTTGTCAAGACCTTAGCAATGTCCATGACTACAAAGAAAATTATAGTTTTTTGTAGTCTATTATCCTTAATTAAGATTGCATTATCTAATACCTCATTCAAAATTAAGACAATTTTCTTAGGGGAGGATGAAGGGTGCTTACCTTGTCCTTATTCTCCCTCACCCTCAACATTCTTGCTGCCCTCAACCAAGAACTTGGCACCCTACAATAAGAAATTTTTGTCACTCATAACAATCTCCCTAAAAGATTTTGTTTGCACACTGTCTGAATTTTTCTTCTCTTTCCCATTTATCAGACCACCTAGAGGGTTTATATCCCCCTCCATGATTAATGCAACACTTCTATATTACCACACATGTAATAGATATTCGACACACAACCGAAAAAACAACCAAAACCACATTCGAGGTACATGAGGGCAAGCAAAATAAAGGCAAGTGATGGGTAATGAGGAGTCATACCACTAGATAGGCAAGACCGAACATGGAGGAGGTCTGAGCCTCCTCCATGATTTTGTGTTTGAAGTCCATTCAAAACTAGATGCATATTCCTTCACATGCTCCACCCTTTCCTTCTCCTCATTACCCATTTTTTTTGACCAAAAAGAATATGTTGAGTGGTTTGAATAAAAAGGTCCCATCCAATGCAATTAAAAGATATCCCAACTAAATATTAATTTGGAAGGATACAATATGAAGGAAGAATTTTAAGGTGTCAATATAGGAGACATAGATATGGTCCTAGGTTTCCATTGGCTACACCTAATAGGAGATATCACACAAAATTTCTAGACCATATAAACTAAAGTTTCAATCAAAGAGAAAAGAGGTGGTACAATAGAGAATGATAAATAATGCACCAAGGATTGTATCAACTAAGAGAATGAAGAGGATTTTTTCGTTATAGGAAATCTATAGTAACCCACCCTTAATTTTTCAAAATTTCACAACTTGTTAGCATTACCCAATAATCAAAGACAACCAACTGAAGTAAACTCCCTTCCACTTTATAATCACCTAGATCCCGATGTGGGAAAGGTCAAAGCATACGGTGGTAAGGTTACAATGCTATGCTACTGAAATGAACTACTTGTTCAATGGGGTGAGTATGAAATCTTCAAGCATAAGGATACATTTGCTTATTCAACGAGAATTTATAACTAGCAAGAATTCCCTTGGCAGCAAGCCGACCAAGCAAAGAAGAATCCTTTGTTTATTTAGGGGGTATGACATGAAAATTAAGAAAAGCTCAACCACTTATTCAATGAGAGCACTACTTATTTAGTGGGATTAGAAATGATATGAAAGTAAGGAAATATCAACCATTAATTCAATGAGAGTGCCTTATTCAGTGGGATAAGTAGCAGATAAGTATAAGAGCTAATCACTAATGGTACTACCAATAGTGTTATAATGAGAGCTCATTACAAAATGAAGTTTACAAATATAATAATGTTGTAATGAGTTAGATGTATGAAATGACAACCCAAATGAAGTCCAAAAACTCAAGTGCAATATCTCTTGATACTAATAAACAATGTATACCTCAACAAGGACCCCTAAAAGTCCAAAAATGGACAGAAAAATAGTAAGTTCAAGTTTGATATGAACTGATAGGTCTAAAACACCTCTAAATAGAAAGCATAAAATGTTCACTTCATTCCAAGCTCTCCCAAGCAACCCCAATCACCATATATTTTTCAACCCAAGCCTAGTGAAGCCTAGGCATCCTAAAGAAGACAAATTTTGTAACCAAATATGAATGAACAACAACCTCATTAACCAAACACCATCATGCCAAATTGTACGACCTTGCTAGAGGGGCAACCACCTCCATAAAATTTAGTTCTTCACTAAAAATTCTAGAAACTTGCAAGAAGGGGCACATCAATCTGCTAAAAGGGAATAACTAATGCCCACAAAAATTTCTCCAAACCTCCAAACAACATGAGCACAAATGTTGTACGACTAGGCTATGAAAAGTACACACTAACAAGAGCACAAAGTCTAAAATATCACTTTAAAAGCTTCCAACAAGATTAAAAATCATCACACACACTAAAAATATATCTATAAAACATCATATAATTCCAAAACTAATAATGAAAGGAAAGCCATCACCAAATAAGTTCAATGGTAACCCCTATAATGGAGTCACACCCATGTCCAGCTAGGGAGTATCTTTCAACCCTGAAATATGAAGCAACTTTGAAGTTTTTTGTCTCCAAAGCCCTTGAAGGATTTAATCCTCACTCTGATAGCACTTCGTTATCATAAGTTTTACATAATGAAAATGAGAGCGAGAGGGGGGTTTAAATAGAAATTAGGGCCTTATAAATTTGAATTACTTTTCCCTCCAATTAGGATGTCCAACTTGATAAAATAATATTTATTTTATTTTATTTCCTTTTTCCCTCTCATCTAGGCATCCAACTTGAGAAAGCACATGAACACCTTTTAAAAACAACTTAAGTTAGCGATGCTAGGTGTGGGGGTGCAATGGGGCCTTTTTGAATTTTATAACTTTATAACTTAAGTTGCAATATTTTCCTTTTTGAACTATAAGGATGGTGGATGCATTGAACTGCCAAAAATGATAGAACTCAACAATTGAAACTGTCACCACTACCAAAACTGGAAACCCAACATTAAACTACTACTAGGATCACTACCAAAATTAACACTTACTAAATTAGCATACTTCTAAAAATAGTATGTGTGTCTAATCACCAAATTAGCCCAAACTGAGATGCAGTTGTTACTAAAAATAGCAATTACTGTCCACCAAGGGTCTAAAAAAACCTAGAAAACCTTTGCAATTACCCCCTAAGAGTGCTGACAAGAAACCTCTAAGAATCTTGGAATCCCCTAAAATGCCTTTGAATAGCATACAAGACTTTGGAAATAGGCTATCGGTCACTAGAAATCTTAGGACCAAAAAGGGACATTATAGTCCTCCCCAAATATTGCTTGTCCTCAAGCAATGCCATCAAAATTCTAGAAACAATAGACTGATCCACATTAAAACCAAGTAAGATCCCATGGTCCCATGCCAATCTCAAAAAGAAACCACCATGCTGACATTGCTCCACTATAATCATAATTGCAGATCCATTGTGCCAAATTTGCACTTTCCTCTCTTGTAACCCCAAACTATAGCCATCCTCAAAACTCAATCTGAAATACTTGAGAGGCTTGAAATCTATACCATGAAACATCTCCCACCAAAGCATCTCAGAGAAGTCCATATATGCAATCCCACTACCTAACACAATCCTAGGCAATAGGAAGGAATTTTTTCTCAACCCAAATCTATAATCCTCAATATATCTCCTCACAGTGTTATGTAGAGCCACAACTTCAAATGCAACTTCCTCCAATCTTCTTGCTAAAAGAAAAGTAATCCTTTGCAAGAGTTCAAAAAACTCAACATCATAACACCACATGCAACCATGAAGACTTCTAAAAACTCTTACTATTCCAACTCCAAGAGTCTCTAAATGGTGAAACAAAGCATGCAGAAGTTCATTAACTCAAACCAACACTGAGAGTAAACTACCAAAGTTTACATCACAAACCTTCATAAGATGAACTCTAAGAGTTTGGAAGGTTAGAAGAAACAAATAATCACTATTGTTCAAAGATGGAATTGTGTGAGGGGAGAAGTCATAGACATAAGATGAGATAATTGAAATGAAATAGAGATCTAATCTAAATCAAAACAATAACTCTTGATCTACTCTAAATAAAAACAATAACTCTTGATCTATTCCTGCACTCATTAAATGACTTTCTAAGCTATTGAAAACACAATAATTGAAATCCTATGATTACCAAATTTAATTCAGACAAGGAGAAGTTACCATCCCATGTCAGAGTGTGTTCACATGATGTCGAGTTGTTCATATCACTATAAGGCCTCCATAGTTCATGTGCGAGAAGCTTGGGGTAAACCCACAAAAGTGGTTTACAATTTGAATGAGGAAGGAAAACTTGTAAAAAATGACCCCCTACCAAAAAAATTCATTTTGGGGGTTCGAACGAACCAAAAGAGGGTTTGCTTGAACCAGGGTTCAAGCGAACCCATTTAATGCATGTACATCATGTACATACCAATCGACCAAAAAAGAAAATGGAAACCCCTTTATGAAAGGAGGTTCGAATGAACCTTGGTTCACTCAAAACCCTAGGGGTTCGCTCGAACCCCCCCTGGTTCAAGCGAACCCCTTTTTTTCCTGATTTTGACCTTGTTCACCAAAAAAATCAAAATTTTTGCACTTTGGAGCTCGGTTTGAAGATGAAAATTGTGTATAATTCATAGACCCAACTGGAATCAAGTAGTCCTCAGAATGAGCTATCCATTGAATGTAATTTTAATATGTTTTGGTTTTATTTTGTATTTGTTTTTTTAGTTTTATTAAACATAGGTTTTTCATCGAAAATCAAGCTCTTTGTTCTACACATGTGGAAAAATAGCAGATTATCACAAAAAAACTTTGAAAAATATGAGTGTACTAGATATTGAAGTCCTTGATCCAACAAAATAAATAAATTGAATTTTGATACATACAAAAAAAATTATGCATTATACGGTCGTGCTATGTCTAAATTGTAATTGGTTTGACTTCGAAACTTAATTAAAGAAAAAATATTCAATAAAAAACTATCTAAGCAAGTGGAAGCACTAGATATTGGAGTTACAAATCTAAATTTGAAAGAACTAGAATTTTATCCTTCGTGGAAAAAAGGTTATGTGTTATACGGTGAGCATCACTTTTTAAAAATGTTGTTTTCTGAAAAAACTAGTTTTCGAGGGAGATGGAAAAAGAAGTGCAATCTGATTCCAAAATTTTTGAAAAAAATATATTTAGAATCTATAGACAAAATGTCATGAAACTCTAGTTTGCATCATCTTCAATTAAAAAAAAATTATTTTTAGTGTCTAGTTTGGCCAAAAATTGTAAACCACTATTGTGGGATCACCCAGTGCTGGCAAGACACGGCGTGATTGGCATGACTTCGAAAGATGTCTCCTCGACATTTTGGTAGAGGGTTGTAAGGACCTTGTCATTGTGACCTTGTGCGATTGTCGAGACATTGTGAGATGTCTCTTGGACATGCCAATTGAAGACTTGTTCATTCCTGTCAATGAGACTTCAGGAGGTCATTGTGAGTTGGTGAAAAGTCTCTTTGACTAGGCAGCATGGTGTTAGGTGGATAACACTAAGTTCAATGCTAGAGATTTGTTCAATTGCTTATTCAATGAACAAAATTGAATGTCGGATGGCGACATGTGGCTCAAGGTGGAAACCGTAATGGGGTGTGGTAGTTGAACAGTTTGTAGACATAGAGCATCGATTAATCTAGTTGTGCAAGCTGGGAGGATGGATATAGGCTAAGAGGTTGAACTAGCCAAGAGGTTGGGTATCTGAGAGAGATGAATCTTGCAGGAGGTGAAGGATGAGCGGCTATATGACAGAGAGGCCGAAAGGCCAGTGGTTGAGCCATGAGGTTGTGTAGCTCAATGAGATGTTTGTCACTAAGGGAGGTGGTCATGATGGGTTATGTTGTCGGATATTCTCCAAAATGGAACAAGATGTAAACTCTATAAAGGTCATGAGCCTGATATTGTATTTGTAACTATACTTTGTTGTTGAATAATACAATGGCGATCTGATCTTTTTGGAGTGGAGGATTTTTTACCTGAAAGGGTTTTCCCCACATATATATATATATATGTGTGTTCATGTCTTATGTTTCATCTTTCATGGTTGTTTGGTTTTGTTTGCTGAATTTGTTAATGTTGTTGAAACTAGTTTAGCATTAACTTTTCTCAAAAGGATTAATGTGGGAAGTGAACTATGTTTGTTTTCACTTTATGGCATAGTAGTACATGTCTTTAAGGAAATAAAAATAAATAAAAGCTACTGGAGGCAATACTGATCTTAGATGTTCTTTTTGAGATGACCATATTTCCCTTCCAAGTAGTGTTAGAGCCTTCTTTTGGGATCTGTTTCTTCCTAGTGTGTTTCTGGTTCTAGGTATACGTTCTATGAAGATTTCTTAGTTTGTCAGGCTTGAGGAAATCAGGAGAATCAGCTAATGTATTGATCCTTTGGTGAGTGGAAGTTTGTGCTCTCTTGTTATAGTTTCATGAGACAACTCACAACATGAAGGATGGGGAAGATGGAGAAACTGGGACTAGTCATACTGGAATGTTGTGATCTGAAGTTCCTGGTTAGTAGCAGTATAACCTTGATGTATGGGGTTGAATATTTTTGCTTCGTGGTTGTGTTTCAGCAAAAGATTTCATATTGGGTGTCTATGTGAGAGGCTCCTTGATGATATGGAGAAGCTTAGCTTATTGTTCAGTCATGGAGTAATGTGCTTATGTTGGGAGTTTTTCCTAGTATTGGAAGGCATGGTTTTATGGTACCCCGATTGCATGAAGGCTATGGAGTTGCTCTTTAGATGATCTGGAAGCTTTTGTAATAGCCTATCTCTCTTGAATGCATGTGCATGTTGGTGGTTTTGGAGTTGGCTTGAAATGGGCCTGGTGTTCCTGAATTGTTGTTTCCTTTTAAGGATGGTTTGTACTTGCATGGCTTTGTGGTTTTGCAAGTTTTACATGGTCAAGCAAAACTTGTGGTCATGTGGAGCTGTTGTTAAGCTATTTTCTAGATCCTGGCTTTTAGGGCGTGAATAGGTGAGATAGTTGCAGGTCAACATGGTTTGAGGAGGTGTGATGTCTTCTCTGCATGGGAGTGTTGGTATGTGATTTATCACTCAACATTCTTGTGGTGTTGCTTGTTGGGTTCCTAGACTATGGTGCTCAAGTTGTGGATATGATAGGAGAATCATATCTGAGCTTGATCCGGTGTTTGAGTCAAGTTGTCTATGTGGTTATTCTCTTTGAGATCTCAGTTTTTCTGTTTCCAATGCGATGATGGGTTTGCATGTTTCTATTGAATGGATCTATGGGTTTATGCAATGTCGTGGGTTGTCTTTACCTACACATTTATTATGAGACAACTCGGAAGTGGACTATCCATATCCATGAGATCTATTTATGTGATGGTGTAGACTGGTTAGCTGGCCTTGTCCGTGGTCACTTGTGCATTGGTGTGGCTGCTTTGAGATGAGAGCATGGATGGTGTTGAATACCTGAATAATCAAATATAAGGACCTGTAGCATGTGTATCATGAAGTCATGGATAGCTTGGATACACAATTTTGTGTAAGCTTTTGACAGTGATGTTGTTGCCTACTTGGTTTGGAGATCTTGGTGTTACTTGGTATTGTTGTCAGAAAGACATGTTTCTATGTGGACCTGAAGGATTTCCAGTTTAGCAGATGTTTGGTCATGATGCTTGGAAAGCTCGGTATCACAGTTCAGTGGGAGCTTTAGCAATGACTGTGGATTCATCACTTGCTTATGGATGATCTTCTTTCATGTTACAGATGTTACTAAGAGGAGATCTTAGATCCTGTCGCTACAAAAGGGTTCTTTCACATTTGCATGGACACTATTGGAAGATGTGCAACATCTCAGAACCATAGAGGATTCTTGGAGTCTTTGGTTGAGGTGTTGGTGGTGCTTGAAAGGTGATGTTGGTTTAGAGTTGTTTGCTTCATTTCATGATAGACTCTTGATTGCACATTATTTTTGGCATGATGCATTGCTCTTGAGACTTGTTGATGTTTAAAACAACAAAAAAACATTAAACAGAATATCATTATTCTATTTCTCATGAAAGAGAAACACAACATATAGTAATCTAACTCCCAAGGTCCTAGTAGTTGGTTCTCAATTGTGTTGATATTGCTCAATGGTCAATGTAACTGTAATATGCAAGGGCCCTCTGCTGGTAATAGGGAACAAAACTACATTAGGTCAACTAATCTACATTTGGGGGTTTAAATAAAGATAAAAAGATAGATCAGAGCCTTGAAACAGAAGAACATGAACAAAACTTCTTAATATCTAGACATGCATGTCAATAATGAGTGTTTCTTTTCTTAATCAAAACTACAACATGATGCAATCCATAGAATAATCTACACCATTGCACACATTTATAGTGCTTAATTCACAATCACAACCATTCACTAAACTTTTACTTCAAAAAAACTAAAAATAGATCATTCACTCATCATCAAACATAGATGAAATAGATATAACAGAAATTTCATTCATAGATAACTCAATAAGATAATCTTGAATCTTGTTTCCTCTATTGATTCACATCAAATAGAGAACATTTAGGCACAAAAAAATCACTGGCATACAAATTGATTATGATTCCTTAACTTTATCCAGAAGATCCAAACTTAACAACATATAAAATGTATAAGAATGTAAAATATAATCAAGTTCAATTGAACTTTTCAAAGTATTTTTGCTAACAATAATGAAATCCTAATACTATTCACTATTCACTATAATCAGGTGGCTAAACTTTCTTCAATCAGTCGACCTTTACAAAATAGAGCCAAGAGATACATATAGACATTGTCATGCATAAATTCCTCTCAATCAAAACTCAAATCCAAAAATCAAGGGATTGAAACTGAATGAAGAACTAGACTGTTGATCTTTAGTTACAAGGTTGAATTGCTTCATTGCACAAAATTTTGATGCCCAAGAAAGTAGGTAAAATTGAAGAATGGAACTTGAATCAAGTTCATGTCAAAACCCTGCAAAGAAGAGAGAAGAAGATGTTGTGTTAAGTGAAGAAGGTGTTATGTTGCTGACTCATTCCTACATTGCATGCTCAAGGATGTACTCATCATAATTAGAGAACACTTGTTGAAGGGTGTCTGAATTAGGCCTATCCAGCCAATCATCCTCAAATTTAATCCTCTTTAATTCTGCTGAAACCAATTTATGTACCTCCTTTAATTTGATCACTTCCCTTCTAGCAGTCTTTGCTTCTTCCCTTATGTCCATAAACCTATCTAATAAAAAATCCTCTCCATCATCTCCTTTTTTCATCACCTCTTCAAATCTACTCATCCAATTCTCCCTCATCTTATCCAAAGAAAGAACCTCCTTGATCGAGGTATCTAGATTAACCAAAATAGCCACAATTGCCTCTAATTCATCAACCTGTTGATTCAAGTCTTTACTCACCTCTTGAATCTCATTTTTATTCCCATGAAAAAACTTGGATTTGTATCCTATTATACTCATAGTTTTCTCAACAAAATCTACATTATCATCCTAAAGAATTGACTGCTCAAGCAGAGTTGACTTTGGTACCTTGCTAATGTCCTTAAGATTTTTAATATATTCTTTATATTCTTCATCCTACTTGTCTAGACCTTCAGCATGTTGGTTCAAATCCCCTGCCAACTCAAGTGTTGTTTCATGAACCTTGAAACTATTAGTTAACACTTCATCAACCTCTTGCTTGAGCTTATCAATCCATTTTTCCAGCATTCCCACCTTACTCTTCATATGCACCAACTTCAAGAGCAACAACTTGTTGAGAAATCGGAGTTGAGACATCTTTCAAAAACTTGTGCAACTGATCCAATTGAGCCTTAAGATCATCTTTCTTTTGTTTTTCTTTGATCATCCTGGACTTGGTAGAGGAAGCTACAATATCAATTAAGTTCATTTGTTGATTTCTTGTAGGTCTTCCCAAGTTCACAGTACCAAGTTGATAATCATTCATTCACATATCCTCCCAGTTCTTATCCACCATTGGTATTGCACATTCAAAAAAGATTTCTCCTATGTCTATAAGTTTGGTGGAGTGAAGAACCCTAGCCTATTTTTTGGTACTCTCCTTCTCAATTTCCTTCATCATCTCATCCTAATTGAGAGGTTGAGGTTGAACTATTTATTTCTTTTCTAAGTCAAGTTTTAACCATGTAGGGACAACAGGGGTAGTGACCACTTGCGCTGAAGAAGAATCCATAGTGGTAGAAGATAGAGGTTGCAATATTGTGTTCTCAGGCTAAGAATCAACCTCCTGCACATTTTTCTGCTCTCTTTGTGCTTTTTCTTGTGCAAGTTTCTCAACCTCTTCCTTGTCCTTTTGTTTTTTCAATCTTTTAGCTTCTAACTCCTGCTTCAGATGTTCCTCTTCCAACTTCTTTTCCTCTAACATTTGGTCCCTTTGTCTCCTCAATTCCTCAACATAGTCCCATGCTTCTTTGGACTTCTTCTCATGTAGATCAAGCTCTAAAACCTCCTTTTCTCTCTCTTGGTGTTCTTACTCTTCTTTTCTTCGGTGGGCCTCTTCTACAACTTTGAACTTAGCCTCAAGGGCTTCTTTCTCTCTTCTTTAAGCAACCTTTTCCTCCTCTAGGTCATGAATCTTCTGTTGCAAAGCCAATTTGTCTATTTCCTCTTTCATTTTGATCTCCTGCTCCTTTTGTTGATGTTGCCTCGCCAATTCATCAACTCTGGCTTGAGCATCTAATTCTCATTGTTTGGCTAATACATTAGATTGTGCCTTAGTAGCAATCTCTTGTTGCTTAGCCAGTGCCTCGGCTTGTGCCTTGGCATCTGCTTCCCTTTTAGCCTCCTCAAAAAACATCCATTGGTCCTCTTTGGTCAATATGTGTTCAATCCCTACATCATCTATTACATCAAGGGATGCCACCACATGAGTTTCTTTGTTAGATGGGGTAGCCTCAAAGTTAGTGTTAATATCATGAATTTCTATCTTTGGCTCCTTCTCCTTCAATAACTCATCTTCCTTATGGAGACTTCCCATAGGCACTTCCTCACTTGGTTGCTCTATAACAAGGAGCTAAGTGGATGCTTCCACTACAATACATGTTGAAGCACCAACCTCTGTCGCCACTTCTTCATCATGTGTTTCTAGATGATTTTGAGCAGGAACTTTGATTTCCTCTCCAACATCAGGAGGGAAGAACTCTAGGGGCTCCTTAGGAGCCATTCTTCTCTTTGTCCTCTTGTACCCCTGAGTGGTACTTGCAACCTTTCTTTTCTTTGAATTCTAAGCCTCTAGATGATTAACCCTCAAGATAACCCATTGAATGCTTCTAACCAAAAATGAATATGTTTTATATCTATTGACTCCTCCACATTCCAATCCACTGGATCAAGGTCTTTGGTGCTTATACTTTCAGTGTCATATTGAGGATCTAAGGTCACCCCATCATCTGATAATGTTTCAGGTATGTCTTCTTTTATCCCAAACTCAACCATAAGTGGGATAGGTAGTCTTTCATATTTTCTCCTCCTGAGATCATACTCATCCTGCAAATCCATCAAAAACTCCTCCAACAGATTGAAGTGTATCAAAAATACCAGGAAGGAGCACTTGCATCTTATGGTCAAGGTCATAGTGCTTCTTTGAAGTATACAAACCCAACTTCATATGGATCAATTCATTACAAAATACTTTAGCTGCCATAAGGTGTGGACAACTATACTCACCTAATTTCATGGGAAACTTATGAACACCTGTATTCTGCTTATTACCCAACTCCATATTGACTACTAGGGCTTGTTAAATGAATTCCATTAAAACAATTCTATTGCTACAACACCTAGGAAGTAAATGAGGGTGACCATTAAAACCTCCCAACCTAAAGTAAGTAAATGTAGGGTATTGAATAAACCAGTGTCCCCATTCATTAATAAAGGCCATGGCCTCTTTGCTTAGTCTATAACCAACATCCCCTGTTAGCCAGTTAATGATGACATAAAGAAATGCATCATTAATCCTTTTGAAGTGTGACTCTGAGGTTTGCAAGGTAAGCTAATCATAATGATCCCATACATTCTTTTGCCCTTGAGCCTCTTCCAATACACCTACTGCATTTAGTCTAGGAAAGATTCCTCTTCTAACAACTGCATAGACTACATAAGAGGTCATGAAGAAACTCTTAATTTCTCTCACTCTAATCATCTAATTATGTATGCAATCTGAGGCAATCATGGGCCAATTAAAATATTTTTTACCATCAAGGATGGTTTGGATGAATGGGAACATCCATTCTTTAAATTGGGAGGCATCCCTCTTCCCAAACACCCTACAAAGCATCAGTATTATATTAGAGATTTCCATATAGAAGTCTACCCTATTAGGTTGATCAAGAAGTTTATCCAAATACTTTTTCTCAACTCTCATCCAACTCTTATTCATATGAATTCTATTAGCTTCTTTCTTGTCACTATATAGTTTAAGTGCCTCCACTTCATTGAGTTGTTTGGGATTCTGTGGAGTAGGTGCATTGAATAGGAATCTAACATTTGGGGTGTTAAGTCAATGATAACATTCCCCTATAGATCCACACATTGTCTCGTGGCAAGATTATAGGCTCTAGCCGCAGTCATTATTAATTCAGGACATTGGACTAATAGTGGGAAGATAGCAACATGTGCTAGTCCATATTAGACAATCCTCTATTTCCTTCCTGTTACCTCTTCACCAAATGTCTCCAAGAGCAGCTCCTCATAATTGTATGTACCCAAATTGGTGTCGGTGATTTCTGCCCAATCAAAATCAACTTTGCTAGCAGTAAGAGTGTCCTCCCTATGTTTGTACCTTAGAGTGTAATGGATTTGCTCCACTTTTATCTTCTTTGGTCTACCCCCTACCTTAAAGTTTCTACAGGTTGGATCCTTTGAGAAGCCTCTTCTGTTGCTCCAGATATTTTTCAATTTTTGTAATAAACTCCTGTATTAGATGAACAAAAGACATAAGAGTCAACATATTAATCAACTTTTATCTCTACCTCCTTGGGACAACATTTATACTTAGCCAAATTTCACTTTCATTTGAAGCAAAGTCACAGAAGAATCAGGAATATGACAGTTTTAACACATTGCGGGGTCAGAACTGAAACTAGGACAAGACCAAAATCGAGACCGAAATAGAAACTGAACCAAAAACTAATCACTAGTTCCAAGTTCGACCTCCACTTCGGTTTCACTTCCACTTAAGGACAAGTGCGAACACCAAAATCATTAATGACCAGAAACAGGATCATTTTAGGAATGAATCCCAATACCAAACATCTTTGGGATAAGTTTCGTCCCAAGTCTACTTCCACCAGTTTTGACATAAAAATAGAGCACTTATTCTTGAAGACATTGTCACTTGAATAGAAAGATCTGGTTCACATGGTCTACAAAGAAATGCAAAATAGAGGGGCTTAATCCCACACCTTAATCGTATAGAAACCATATTTAACCCTAAAGGAACAATATTATGTAAAGGTTACTGAGCAAACCCTAGTTTCCACGATATGTTGACTCAAAAAATTAGGGCATCACAAACCCATCACAAAAATCATAGAATCAACACAAAATTAAGATTAGAAGGGTTCCCAAAACAAATTTTAAACCCTTTAAAATATAGAAAACCCCAGAAAATAGAAGCCCGAATTAGAAACTAGGGCATGACAAAGTGCACCTACCACAAAAGTCACAACAAACAGAAAGCAACAAATGAAAAAAAGAAAACGAAATGAAAAACAAAGAAGAAAAGAAACAGAACAAAAAGAAAACAAGAAAGAAAAGTGAAGAATTCATAGAAGAAGATTCTGTGAATGTGCAAGAAAACAAAATGCAAAACGCGAAGATGAAACGACAAAACAAAATGGGAAAAGAAAGGAAAAGAGACCCTACCTTAAAACGCTCACAAGGAAAGCCTGAAATCAGATAGAGATTTGCTTCATGACAAACCTCCATAATCAAATCGCTCTTCTCCAAGTTCTCTTGGCTCTGGTTTGCTAAAATAGTTTAGATAACAAGGATAATGAGCCAATTAACCTTAATTATGGTTTTAAACATAATTTTGTGCATGTGAAGAACCTACAATTAATGCAATAAAGGTGGTAGGTTGGGTGGAGTGAACAACACAAACAGACAGATAACCCTGTGGACACCAAGGGTAGAGCAGACGTAGACACGGATCCAAAACCAAACAAGAAAGTTTTGACAAGTTCCTCATCGAACTCCAAACCCGATCCCGGTCCCATGACAAAGAACCAACAACAGAAAGAAATGGGGGTGGGTCTAGATCCAAAATCGAAACTGGAACTTTTCGAAAGTTCCAAGTTTGGTTTCACTCCCAACAAACAAGAACAAAAATGAAGAAAAAAACAACAAATGAAGGGAAGCGAGGCCAGAACAAAAACTGAACCCGACCCAAACATGAATGAAAACAAACAGCGCAAAGCAAACATGCAGAGTCAAAATCAAGACAAAAATAGAAATTGGAACTTTTCCAAAGTTCCAAGTTCACTTCCAACTCTGGTTTTGCTTCCACTCGGGCTTAAACAAAAAAAAGGAAAATGAAAAAATGACTAAAGGGAAGAACTAGCCCAAGAGCACAAAACACACCGACAGACAACGAAAGGAACAAGGAAGAGAAGGCGGACCCTAAGTCGGAATGGAACTTGAAGTAGGAACTTTGGAAAAGTTCAGAGTTCAGTTTTAGTTCTGGTTCCACTTTCGATAGAGCAAAAGAAAGAAAGACTTAGGAGAAAAAAAAAATCCTAAGACCCAAACAAAAAACAAAGACAAGGGGGACCCATTTTGTTCTAAAATAAAATGGGGTGGTTATGCAAGGCATAACAAATGGCGACTCAACTAGGAAAATGGTTTACCCATTTTTAAGATACTGAAGAATTCAGTCACCCAAAAACCTTTGATTTATGAAACATGTTAACTTAAGCATTATCAAAATATTTAAGTAAAGTTTAGCTGGAATCTCAAATGTAAATCAACATAAACTACTTTTGAATCTAATTGTGTGCATATATGGTGCATCTTTCTTCATAAGAACTTTATCCACTCCCAAACAACTATATCTAAGATCCAAGCTACGTAGGTTGAATCCTTCAACTGTCATGCAATGAAATCTTGGGCATTGCTCTGCTTCTAGTTAGGCGTCCATAGCCCCAACGGAGATACCTCTAGTTATCTCAAAGCATTTCTCTACTATCAGTCAGGCGTCCATAGCCCCGATAGAGATACTTGAATCACCCATCTGGTATTGAATTTTTCTTTATTTCAGTAGTTTTCTTTTCTCTTTCTTTTATAGGCTTCACTTGTGGAAATTATTTTAATAACTTTCTCAATACTCAAACATTACTAGTCTGAAATATGGGTTGAGAGCTATAGTGGACCCAATAATAGTTTTGGGAATCAGATGTTTCACTTGAATTAGAGATATAATCACCTTGAGATGAATAGGCACTTTATAGTCAGATGTTTTATCTATTTTGTGACAAATTTCAATCATAGTTCATGAGGTTATCTACAGTATACCTTACTCTTAATAGCTTTCAAACTAATGGTAAAATGACCATAAAACGTAAGTTTAGAACGAAATATCCTGACAGATATGCCTGAAAATGCCTAAATAAATTTCTCTCCTAGTGCCTACAACATACTCTAAATAACAACCCCTACATTTCAAGATGGAAAGAAAAGAGGGTCCCCAAAGAAGAAGACAAAAACAAACACAAAACAACAAAAAGAAATAAAGAGAAAGAAAGAAAAAATAGTCAAACAACCAATAGAAACAAAGAACAAATAATTACACATGATACATATATACAATTAATTTAGAAATCAAACCCTTACGGGCCAAAGTAATGCTTGAGAAACTATCCATTGATGGGAAATGGAACAGGTTCTCCCGTTAAGGTGGTTAAGCAAAAAGCTTTTTCACCCAAGATCTTAGCTATTTGATACAGACCCAGCCAGAGTCTATCAAACTTCTAGTGGTCACCCTTTTTCTCTTTAGCCTTATCCCACATCAACACAAGATCTGATATCCTGAATGCCTTGATCTTAGCTCTTTTGTCAAACCAACGTTTGACAACAACCTAATGTTTGAAGAACTGTTGTAAAGCAGTGTCTCTCTGTTCTTCCATGTTTAAAATATTATTTAGCCTTACCTCAATCTGATCATCCTTTGTATAAAACTCCTGCATAAACTTGAGAACAAGTATTTGCAAATGTATGGGAAAAACTGGCTCTTGGCCATAGACTAATTTAAATGGGAAATTTCCTAGAGCAACCTTAATATGGGTTCAATCTACCCATAAGGAAAATCTCAACTGGGTATGCTAGTCTTAGGATTGTTCACTAGTAATTTCTTTATTACCTCCAACAAGTTCTTATTGGTAGACTCTGCTACACCAATTCCCTATGGGTAATAATTGGATGAATGCTTAAAAATGATTTTATGCTCATAGCCCCATTGTATAAATTTAGTAGATGAAAAAGCAGGGCCATTATCACATACCAGGGCAAAAGGTACTCCAAATCTGGTAATAATGTTGTCATTAAGAAATATGATAACCACCTATGTGGTGTTGTTTTTGCATGGTTGAGCCTCAGTCTAGCACGTGTAGTAGTCTGTAGTTATTAAAATGAACTTATGCCTTGCATAAGAGTTTGGATTAATTACCCCTACAAAATCCAGTGCCCATTGGGCGAATGGTCTTACCTCATAAACTAGTTGCAACGACATTGTTGGATTATGTTCTCTTGATGTAGAGGTCTAGAAGATATGACATGTCTTGACATGTCAATGTGCATCCCTAAATACGTGGGGCCAATAGTACCCTGACCTGAGAACTTGATGAGCTAAGGAATCTGCAGATCTCTGCCCATTGCCATGTCTACCATAAAATTCAACAATAACATGCTTGGCTTCTTGCTGATCTAAACATTGTAGGTAAACTCCCTCATAATTTCTTCGGTATAAGGCACCTCCTTTAAGCATGAAATGAGCACTCTTCATCCTCAGTGCTCTCCTTTGAGTAGCATTCATTCCCTTTGGGAATCTATTGTTGAGGAGGAAGAAAATCAAATCTTTGTACCATGGATTCTTGGTGAATGAGTGCATTGTATACTATTGACAAGTGATACTCTTGTCAACATCTGCCATAGCCTTTGAAAAACCTTGTCCTCGGACGAGCTTCATTGGATGGATCTCTAGATCAAGTTCTTGTAAAATAGCCATCCATTTTCCTCTTCTCTCTCCTAAATCACTTTGCATAAGGAGAGACTTGACAGCTGGGTCAGGAACTATGGCAATAGCCTGGCTCCTGAGAATGTAATGTTTGAATTTCTTTATTGCTCGAACCAATGCAAAGGATTGCTTCTCAAGAGGTGGGTACTTGACCTTTGCATTTTTGAATGGGGAGCTCATGAAATCAATTGGATTTTCATCTCCCTCTCCTCTTCTTTGAGTTAAAACATCTGCACATGAATGGTCAGATGCAAAGGAGTAAATATAGAAGGTATTTAAATAATCTAGACTGATCAAGACTGGTGCTTTAGATATTGATTATTTAATCTATGAGAAAGTATATTTAGCCTTGTTGCTCCATTATATTTTTGCATCTTTCTTCATCATCTCATTAAGTGGCTTCATAATTTCCGCAAATCTTGTTATAAAATTTCTTACAAAATTAATCCTTCCAAAGAAGGATCTCATCTCCTTTTTACTTCTCAGCATTGTCAATTTCAAGATGGCTTCAAATCTATCAGGGTCTATGTATATTCCCCTTTCTGATATCACATGGCGTAAAAGTTTCCCTTTAGAAACTCCAAACACACATTTCTTGGGATTTAGGGATACTCCATAGCTTATACACCTCTTAAGGACATTTACTAAATCAGCAGCATGGTCCTTTTTGTTTTTAGAGAAAATAGTTAAGTCATCTACATAGATAGTGATACACTTACCTATCAGATCCTTGAATGCTATGTCCATTGCACGTTGGAATGTAGCTCCAACATTGATAAGTCCAAATAGCATTATGCGATAGGAAAATGTCCCCCACTTAGTAGTGAAGGAAGTCTTCATTCTGTCTTCATGGTTGACAAGCACTTGGTTATACCCAAAATAGCTATCCAAGAATGACATCATTTGAGATCCGTTGATAGTTTGTAATACCTCATCAAGAGAAGGAAGTGGATAGTTATCCTTCTCTAAGGCTTTGTTTAGGTTCTTGAAGTCAACACACAGTCTGATCTCCCCACTTTTCTTATGTACTGGAACTAAATTGGAAATCCAAGTGGAGTGTTGTACTGAGAAGATGATTCTTGCTGACAAAATCTTTTGCACTTCCGTTTGTATTAATGGCTTGATCAAAGAATTGATCGGGTGTTAATTTTGACGAAAGGGGTTCACTTTTGGCTTTAGAGGTATTGTATGCATGATCACAAAGGTGTCAAAAGTCTTTAAATCTTCATAACTCCAGGCAATTACTGCAATATCTTCTTTTAACACCTTAACTATTTCATTTTTGATCTCCTCAAGGCAGGTCTTGCCTATATAAACATTTCTTTCGAGACCTGAATCAGCCAAATTAATAGATTCGTACTTCCTTCCATCACTTTGTGTTGGCACCCTCTCATGAGCCCAAGGATCAAAGTCAAATATTCTTTCCAAAGATACCATCCCCTTGGGAATGTTGTTGCTTTTCAAATTCATTATCCCTTTAGTGTCACAACTCTCAGGGTCCCAATCCCCATGATCTCTTTCTGACTCATCTATTATCTATCCTTCGAAGACATCAAAACTTGCCAAGAAGGCGAGTATGTGTTGGTCATCATTGAAGACCTAAAAATTTTGGACATTATCTGGGACCGTTGGGATTGAGGCTAGTTCAACTGAAAATCTTTTCAACTTGGAGTCCTGCATAGGCTCTAGAGTGCTAGTAGTGAATGCAAGGGCATATGCAATCTGATTGTGTTCGCTAGGATTCAAAGTGATTCCAAAAGCATCAAAATCCTTAATTAGATTCCAAACTCTATTTCTATAAGCAACCAATATTTTGTTATGACAAGTATATTGGCTATGAACTTGTTTGAAAATTACTTTAGAATCCCCCATAACCATGAGAGATGTGACCTTCTTCTAATGAGTGAACATTAGACCTTCAATAAGTGCTTCATACTCTGCTATGTTGTTTGTGCAACCAAATTGTAACCTGTAAGAAGCAAAGTCTTCCCCTTTGGGTTAGTTAATTCAATCCCTGCTTCACTTCCTGACTTGGACTTGGAGCCATCAAATTCCAAACTCCATAATTGATTTGGAGCCAAGATATCTTTCTACTTTAGGGCCATAGGTATCTGCTTGCTAGAAGCACGTGGTGGCTTGGACTGGTGCTGGTCATCAATATTTGAAGGTAATTGGGGGCACACTACAACAAAAAAGGAAAATAACACCTAAAATAGCTTCAGATTTCAGTCCACGAATTGGGCAAGCTGGCCAGTGCTAAACTCGACGCTAATAGGCATGATTATCTTGGTGTTGAATTTTATGCCAAATTTTGTGCCGGACGTAACATAGGAATTAGCGCCGTGGTTAGTTCTAGAAAATCACAGTGTCCCCGTTAGCACCAAAAATAGCGCCTCTATTAATGCCTAAAATAGCGCTAGGAAATAACACCAGAAATAACACCTAAATTAGTGCCCAATTAGGCTTCTGATTTTGCTTCTAGGTTTGCTTCTGGTTTGGCTTCTAGGTTTGCTTCTGGTTTTGCTTTTAGTTTTACTTATAGTTTTGCTTCCAGTTTTGCCTTCAGTTTTGCTTCCAGTTTTGCTTCCCCTTTTGCTTCCAGTTTTGCTTCCAAGTTTGCTTCCAATTTTGCTTCCATGGTTGCTTCCGGTTTTGCTTCGAATTTTGCTTCCAAGATTGCTTCAAATTTGGCTTCCATTGTTGCTTCCTTTTTTGCTTCTAAAAATGCTTCTTATTTTGCTTCTTTTTTTGCTTCTAAAAATGCTTCTTGTTTTTCTTTTATTTATTAATTTAATATGTTTTATTTCAATTTAATTAGTTAAATATATCATGCCTCTTAAATAACTCATATGATTATAGAGTAAGTAATTTAATTATTTAACTCATATGATTAAATAACAATATAATTATTGTAACATGATCATCATCTATAATTAAAACAAGTGAGTCAAATATCTATAATTTAATTGAATTTGACAACATCCATCCTGAGCAGTAAATTAAAATCATCATACTTAATAAATATCCATCCAAAAATCATTGACCACTTTTAAGATATATAAATTGGCAAGTCAATATTGATAAAATCATCATCATATATAACTAAAACAAGTGAAATTCAAATATGCTAGTACATAAAAAAGCATGTCAAAATGATACATGTCCAATAGTTGACATAAGTGAAAATGATACATGTACAAATGATATAAATAAAATTGATAAATTATGTAACTCAAATTGATACAAGTCAAGATGATACATGTCCAAATGATATAGTGAAAATGATACAACTCAATAATATAGTACTGTAGGCTGTGAAAATGATACATATGATAGTAACCATGAAAAGAGTCATCATAACGATATATTAGCAATGATCCATGATGTAGTCTATATGATCATGAATGTCACTGGTTACTATCACCAATTGTGATCATCATCATCATCATCATCATCATCATCGTCATCATCATCATTATCGGCCTCGGTGTCTTCCATATCTGCGTTATCATCATCCTCTACCATGTGATCTGTACCAGCAAAACCAATATTTTGTGGATCTATATCATGTTGAGGATCATGTTGATCTTTTGGAAGACCCGTGTTTTACAAAAAAAACATTTAAAATGAAAATTTATTATTTATTTCATGCAATAATTTATTTTTTTGTTATATATATAATATTACAACACATGAGATGAAACCATAATCATATTACATCATATCAAAATGCACATACCATAATAAAATTTCAAAAAAGTTACAGATAATATTGGTGAGTCAGGAGAAACTACAAAGCCAATTAGGTTGGCAGACTTGTGGATCAGGCCAACATTTGGTGGAAGAGGAAGAAAGATGACTAGAACTCTGGAGGCCCACCATAATGGATTTCAATAATATTCAACCATGAGAGTAGAAGAGAGAGTTGATATCATGTATCAAAACATTAAGCATGCATTCTTCCAGCCAACGGAGAAGGAGATGATTACTTTGCTTCATTTTCATATCATGGCGTGGGAACCAAGAAGACCAAGGATGTCCAGTTTTATGTGGAGGTAATGGATGTGGTCCAAACTTTAGGAGGGGAAAGAAGGTCACTGTATGATCCTAATGAAATTGAGGAAGAACAGCAAGAGAGGGACAGGAAAAATAAAATCAATACAGAGTTTCAAGGATTTGTTAAGCGAGTAAGAGAGCTATGGGAGTATCCTCATCTAAAATATTTTGAACTAGAGTTTGATATACCATTTAGAGAGCTTTGTTTTCATGGATTTCCTTTCAAAGCCTCTGGTTTTATTGTTCTTATGGTAAAATATTTGGTAGAGTTGGTGGAATTACCTTTCTTAGTAATCCCTATTAGTGAGATTGAGATTGTTAACCTTGAGAGAGTAGGACTTGGGAAAAAGGAATATGATATGGCTATTTTTTTCAAAGACTTCAAGCGGGATGTACTCCGCATTGATGCCATTCCTCAATCTTCACTTGATGGCATCAAGAAATGGTTGAACTCCATGGATATAAAGTATTATGAAAGTAGAATGGACTTGAACTGGCGGCCAATTTTGAAGAGTATTACTGATGATCCAAATAAATTTATGAAGATGGTGGTTGGGAATTTTTGAATATGGAAGCTAGTGATTCTGATTTTGATAATTTAGAAGAGTCAGATCAAGGATATGAAACCTTTGATGTAGAAGAGGAATCATAATTAGATTTCATTTAGCCACCATCAAGAGTGTTACAAGCTAACAAGATGGAGGGAATTCTTATATAAGGATAATTTTAAATGTTGCAGGTACCGACCTTAATGCCAACTACAATGGCAACATTGAAATTCCCTAGCAGTATTTATTTTAAGGAAATTTCCTTTAGATGCAAGGATTCAAAGCACATCAACCATGTGGTACAAATGATTAAATCCCAGAGATGATTTGTAGCAATGAAAGAGTCTAAAAAGGTAGAGAGAGCTACACTGGTGACTCAGGAGAAACTTCAGCTTTAAAAAACAAAGACAATTAGGCTGGCAAACATGTGGATTAGGCTAGGATTTGGTGGAAGAGGACAAAAGCTGACTAGAAATTTGGAGGCCCACCATAATGGATTTCGGTATTCAACCATGAGATCAGAAGAGAGAGTTGATATCATGTATCAAAACATTGACCATGCATTCTTCCAGCCAGCGAAGAAGGAGATGATTACTTTACTTCATTTTCATTTGCATAACCATATCATGGTGTGGGAACCAAGAAGACCAAGGATGTCTAGTTTTATGTGGAGGTAATGGATGTGGTACAAAATTTAGGAGGGGAGATCCTGATGTTTTCCAAGAGGCATAAAGTTAGATGAATTATGTTCACCTACATATCTGCCAAAGTTTACTTCCAATTTTTATGATTGTTTTTCTTGACTGTTAGAGTTTACTTACAAATTTGAAATTTCTTTCTGGTCATTTTGATGAGGATATATTCATCCAATGTGTAAGCACCTTTTTTTTTGTATCACAACCATAGTAACGAGACTCAGACTCATGTCAAACTTGGCTAGGGTAACTCGACTTGGGGACTCGACATAGACTCGACAAAATGAAAAAACCCGAGAAATTTAAAGATTTTTAAGGATTTAAAACTTGTTTCATGCACCCTTTATTAAATAGACCTTAAATACACAATAATATCATTAAATAGAAGAAAATTTGATCACATACACAAGTATACATTGATCACTTATGTATAAACTCAAATTTTAGCTGAAGGAAATACACATACATGAGTATACTACTATTATGCCCTTAATAAATTTTTACCTCGCTGCAATGTCATTTGAGTAGTCTTAGTATTATGCTCCAAATTGATCAAAGAATTGTGGAAGTGTTAAGCTCCAAATTTCCAATACTAAGTATATCTATAACTATAAATTGTCTCTATCACATTCACAATAGAAAGGAACTTGTTGGAAGTAGTATGCTCTAAATTTCCAATACTTAGTGAATCTAGGTCCATAGTTACTAATGTCCAAACTAAACTTGTCCCAATAAACATAGAGAAATGGGAAAAGTTAATGGGTAATAATCAATGGGCTACATAGGAGGTTGTCATACTATCAGCCGATTACCTAAGCCTTCCCCCATGCCCATTTCCCTATGGCTGCTGGAACAAGTTTTGTTTGGACATTACTAACTATGGATCTATATTCACTAAGTATTGGAAATTGAGAGCATACTACTTCCAACAAGTTCCTTTCCATTTTGACACACTATTAATGTGATAGAGACAATTTATAGATATAAATATTAAACAATGTTGTAGCCTGCAATTAAAATTCAATGTTTAAACTTTATAATTAAATTATTAAACTAAAAAATTGGGTTAGCTTTTAGTTAGCTTTTTTGGATAGCTCTACTGGGTGTTGAGAACATTCCATTTATCTTTTGAATGTGAAGAATTCAGAGTTTCAAGGATTTTTCAAGCGAGTAAGAGAGCTATAAGAGTAGCCTCATCTAAAATATTTTGAACTAGAGTTTGATATACCATTTAGAGAGCTTGGTTTTCATGGATATAAAGTATTATGAAAGCAGAATAAACTTGAACTGGCGACCAATTTTTAGGACTATTATTGATGATCCAGATAAATTTATTGAAGACTATTACTTTTAAACTAATTAATATGATTTACTTTTTCCAAGGAAATAAAAAATATATATCATTTAACATATTAAATATACTTACAAATTATTGAAGGAATGTTTTTTAAAATTATTGAAGAATTAGCTCTTTTTTCCGGCACTGGATGTACGTTCGACATTAATGTTGATAGCTGACAATTTGGTATGTAATGAAGTTTTTTCTTGCATTTCCTTCGATGCTTCTTTGTTTATGGTAGTAAGGAGAGTTTTAGGATGGCGGTGTGAAGTAGTCTGGTGGCTAATGTACTAGAGAAGAAATGGAGGCCAACTTCACTCTAAAAGCAAGGAGGATATTTGATCCTTTTGATGGCAAAGTGATGGTGAAGAGACTGTGTGGCTTTTTCCTGTACAAGGATGTGAAGGTGGCACAATCTATGAAAATCATTTTGGGTAATGGCTTCAAAGATTTGAAGCATAGATATAAGACTAATATGGATATATACTCTTTGATCATGGTGTGGGGACTGGACTTAGGAGAGTTAGTGGAGGTTGTAAGGAAAGTGATGAAAGTGTTGGTGCATAGGGATTTCTTAGTGAACATGGAGAGTATCCTAGAAAGGGCTATACTAGGAAAAGGCTTTGTAAGTGAAGGCATGGAAGGTGTGGACCCAAAAGTAGCAAAGATAAATCGCCCTTTCATTAGGTGGCTAGAAGGAAGAACCAAAGCCGTTTGGAGAGAGGGTGAGAAACAGGGTTGGAAAGCTTTGAAACTGTGTGTCAAATTAATGGAGACTAAGGAGATAATAGTGGGACTCAAATCCATTGCCAAAGAGGATATGTGTGAGAAGAAGGGTTTGCATACAAGAAAGAAGGTGAAACCACTCACAAAAATGTGCCCATTGCATCTGGGCAGCGCTTCTAGAACTTTCGCGTAAACTAGTTTACTGTGTTTAAGCTAGATATTGATGTATAAGTTTAAGGGGTTAAGCCCTATTTTTGGTTTCAATACTGTAAATAACTAGTGTTTGGGTAGTAGTTAGTTGGATAGTTTTTAGGTGGTTGTGTTAGGGATTTTTGATCTGTAGCTTTTTATTCTGTTTTAACAAACATGATGTGATGGTGTTGGAAGAGATTTTTATTTGGAGCTTTGTATATTTTGAAATAAAAATATTATCACCAATCGAATAATTTTTTTAAAATATTGTTTAATAAATTTGATATAATCATATGAGAAAATTCAAATACCTATGTACTCTCCTCACCAGACTTCCTTCGTGCATCCTGGCTTTGTGCTCTCTTCGTGCACCTTGCTCTCTTCGCACGACATTTTTCTATTTTATTTCGTCTGATTTCTTCCTTCACGTGGGAAATTTTTAAATTTTGATTTTGATTTCTTCCTTCGCGCGACGTTTTTCCCTTTTTTTCCTTTTTGTGGTCTGATTTCTTCCTTAACGCCAACTTGAGCGCCGACTTTTGGCTGTTAATTTAATCAGTTTGGGGTATTGAATAAACCAGTGTCCCAGTTGATAATTAGTCATTTTCATATCCTCCTGGTTCTTATCCACCATTGGTATTGCACATTCAACAATGATTTCTCTTGTGCCTATAAGTTTGGTGGAGTGAAGAATCCTAACCTTCTTTTTGGGTCTCTCCTTCTCAATTTCCTTCATCATCTCATCCTAATTGAGAGGCTGAGGTTGAACTATTTGTTTATTTTCCAAGTCAAGTTTTAACCATGTAGGGACAGCAGGGGTAGTGATCACTTGTGCTGAAGAAGAAGCCATAGTGGTAGAAGATAGAGGTTGCAATATTATGTTCTCAGGCTAAGAATCAACCTCTTGCACATTTTGCTTCTCTCTTTGTGCTTTTTCTTGTGCAAGTTTCTTAGCCTCTTCCTTGTCCTTTTATTCTTGCAATCTTTTAGCTTCCAAATCCTGCTTCAGATGTTCCTCTTCCAACTTCTTTTCCTCTAACATCTGGTCCCTTTGTCTCTTTAATTCCTCAACATAGTCCCATGCTCCTTTGGACTTCTTCTCATGTAGAGAAAGCTCTGTAGCCTCCTTTTCTCTCTCTTAGCATTCTCGCTCTTCTTTTCTTTGGTGGGCCTCTTCTACAATTTTGAACTTAGCCTCAAGGACTTCTTTCTCTCTTCTTTGAGCAACCTTTTCCTCCGCTAGGTCATGAATCTTCTGTTGCAAATCCAATTTGTCTCTTTCCTCTTTCATTTTGATCTCCTACTCCTTTTGTTGTTGTTTCCTGGCCAATTCATCAACTCTGGCTTGAGCATCCAATTCTCGTTGTTTGGCTAATGCATCAGATTGTACCTTAGCAACAATCTCTTATTGTTTAGCTAGTGCCTTAGCTTGTGCCTTGACATTTGCTTCCCTTTTAGCCTCCTCAAACAACTTCCATTGGTCCTCTTCAGTTAGTATGTGTTTAGTCCCTGCATCATCTGTTACATTAAGGGATGCTGCCACATGAGTTTCTTTTTTAGATGGGGTAGCCTCAAAGTTAGTGTTAATATCGTGAATTTCTATCTCTAGCTCCTTCTCCTTCAATAACTTAGCTTCCTTATGGCGACTTCCCATAGGCACTTCCTCACTTGGTTGCTCTATGACAAGGGGCTGAGTGGATGCTTCCACTGCAATAGATGTTGAAGCACCAGCCTCTGTTGCCACTTCTTCATCATGTGTTTCTGGAGGATTTTGAGCAAGAACTTCAATTTCCTCTCTAGCATCAAGAGGGAAGAACTCTAGGGGCTCCTTAGGAGTCATTCTTCTCTTTGTCCTCTTGTACCCCTGAATGGTACCTACAACCTTTCTTCTCTTTTAATTTTGAGCCACTGGCTGATTAACCCTCAAGATAACTCACTGAATGCTTCTATCCAAAATTGGTCTTGCAATCTATTTTATATCTATTGACTCCTTCGTATTCCAATCCACTGGATCAAGGTCTTTGGTGCCTATACTTTTAGTGTCATATTTAGGATCTAAGGTCACCCCATCATCCAATAATGTTTTAGGGGTGTCTTCTTTCATCCCAAACTCAACCATAAGTGGGATAGGTAGTATTTCATAGTTTCTCCTCTTGAGATCATATTCATCCTCCAAATCCATCCAAATGTCCTCCAAAAGATTGAAGTGTTTATCAAAAACAATAGGAAGGAGCGCCTGCATTGTATGGTCAGGGTCATAGTGCTTCCTTGAAGTATACAAACCCAAATTCATATGGATCAATTCATTACAAACTACTTTAGCTACCACAAGGTGTGGAAAATTATACTCACCTAATTTCATGGGAAACTTATCACAACCTGTCTTGTGCTTATTACCAAACTCCATATTGACTACTAGGGCTTGATAAATGAATTCCCTTAAAACAATTCTATTGTTTTAGCAGATAGGGTGTAAATGAGGGTGACCATTAAAACCTCCCTACCTGAAGTAAGTAAATGTGGGGTATTGAATAAACCAGTGTCCCCATTCATTAATAAAGACCATGTCCTCTTTGCTTAGTCTATAACTAGCATCCCCTGTTAGTCGGTTAATGATGACATAAAGAAATGCATCATTAACCCTTCTAAAGTGTGACTCTAAGGTTTGCAAGGTAAGATGATCATAATGATCCCATACATTCTTTTTCCCTTGAGCCTCTCCCAATACACCTATTGCATTTAGTCTAGGAAAGATTCCTCTTCTAGCAGCTACATAGACTACATAAGAGGTCATGAAGAAACTCTTAGTTTATCTCACTCTAATCATTTGATTATGTATGCAATCTAAGAAAATCATGGGCCAACCAAAATATTTTCTACCATCAAGAATGCTTTGGATGAATGGGAACATCCATTCTTTAAATTGGGAGGCATCCCTCTTCCCAAAAACCCTACAAAGCATCATTATTGTATCAAAGATTTCCTTATAGAATTTTTCCTCTTAGGTTGATCAGGAAGTTTTTCCAAAGACTTTTTCTCAACTCTCATCTAGCTCTTATTCATATGAATTCTATTGGCTTCTTTCCTGTCACTATATTGTTTCAATTTCTCCGCCTCATTGAGCTATTTGGGATTATGTGGAGTAGGTGCATTGAACAAGAATCTAATAATTTGGGTTGTTAAGTCAATGATAACATTCCCCTACAGATCCACACATTGTCTTGTGGCAGGATTGTAGGCTCCAGCCGTATTCATTATTAATTTAGGACATTGGATTTATAGTGGGAAGATAGCAACATGTGCTAGTATAGATTGGAAAATCCTCTATGTCCTTTTTACCTCTTCACCAAATGTCTCCAAGAGCAACTTGTCATAATGTTATGTACCCAAATTGGTGTCAATGATGTTTGCCCAATCAAAATCAACTTTGCTAGTAGTAAGAGTGTCCTCCCTGTTTTTGTACCTTAGAGTGTAAGGGAGTTGCTCCACTTTTATCTTCTTCAGTGTACCCCCCTACCTTTAAGTTTTTACAGGTTGGATCCTTTAAGAAGCCTCTTCTGATGTTCTAGACATCTTTCAATTTCTACAATAAACTCATGTATTAGATGAATAAAAGACATAAGAGTCAACATATTAATCAACATTTATCTCTACCTCCTTGGGAAAACATTTATACTTAGCAAAATTTAACTTTCATCAGAAGCGGACTCAGAGAAGAATTAGGAATATGACACAAATTTAACACATAGCAGGATCAGAGCCGAAACCAAGACTGGAACAGAAATTGAACTAGAAACTATTCACTAGTTCCAAGTTTGACCTCCACTCTAGTTCCACTTCCACTTAAGAATAGGCACGAACACCAAAATAATTAATGACTGAAAGCGGGATCATTTTAGGAATGAATCCCAATACCAAATATCCTCAGGATAAGTTCAGTCCCGAGTCCCCTTCCGCCAGTTTTGACATAAAAACAGAGCACTTATTCTTGAAGACATGGTCACATGAATATAAGGATTTGGGTCACATGGTCTACAAAGAAATCCAAAATAGAGGGGCTTAACCCCACACCTTAATCGTATAGAACCCAGATTTAACCCTAAAGGAACAATATTTTGTAAAGGTTATTGAGCAAACCCTAGTTTGCACAATACGTCAACTCATAAAATTAGGGCATCACAAACCCATCATAGAAATCACCGACTCGACACAAAATTAAGATTAGAAGGGTTCCAAAACAAATTTTAAAACATTTAAAATACGAAAAACCCCAGAAAATATAAGCCCTAATTAGAAACTATAGCACGACAAAGTGCACCTGCCATGAAAGTGATAGCAAACAGAAAGCGACAAACACAAAAAAAGAAAACGGAACAAAAAACAAAGAAGAAAATAAACAAAACAAAAAGAAAACAAGAAAGAAAATTGAAGAATTCATAGAAGAAGATTCTATGAATGCGCGAGAAAACAAAACACAAAATGCGAAGATGAAATGACAAGACATAATGAGAAAAGAAAGGAAAAGAGACCCTACCTTAAAATGCTCACAAGGAAAGCCTGAAATCAGACAAAGATTTGCCTTGCGACACACCTCTGCAGTAAAATCACTCTTCTCTAAGTTCTCCTAGCTCTTGTTCACTAAAATAGTTTAGATAACAAGGATAATGAGCCAATTAACCTTAATTATGGTTTTAAACATAATTTTTCATGTGTGAAGAACCTGTAATTAATGCAATAAAGGTGGTAGGTTAGGCAGAGTGTACAATGCAAATAGATAGTTAACCCTATGGATGCCAAGGGTAGAGCACGGACGTAGACCCGGGTCCAAAACCAAACAAGAAAGTTTTGACAAGTTCCTCATCAAACTCTAACCTGGTCCTGGTCCCGCGACAAAGAACCAACAATAGAAAGAAATGGGGGAGGGTCCGGATCCAAAACTGAAATTGGAACTTTTCCAAAGTTCCAAGTTCGCTTCCAACTTTGATTTTTCTCCTGACAAACAAGAACAAAAACTAAGACAAAAACAACAAATGAAGGGGAGCGGGGACATAAGAAAACTAAACTCGACCCAAACACGAGCAGAAACAAACAACAGAAAGCAAACAGGCGGAGTTAGAATCAGGACATAAACAAAAACTGGAACTTTTCCAAAGTTTCAAGTTCACTTCCAACTCTAGTTCCGCTTCCACTCGAGCTTAAAAAAAACACAAGGAAAATGACAAAATGACTGAAGGGAAGAACAAACCCAAGAGCAGAAAAAATGCCGACAAACAATGAAAGGAACAAGGAAGAGGGGGCAGACCTGGAGTTGGAACAAAACCCAAAGTAGGAACTTTGGAAAAGTTTAGAGTCCAATTTCAGTTCCATCTCTGCTTCCAACATAGAAAAAGAAAGAAAGACTTAGGAGAAAAAATGAACAACTCCTAAGACCCAAACAAAAAACAAAGACAAGGAGGACCCATTTTTTTCCATAATAAAATGGGGTGGTTATGCAAGGCATAACAAGACCATGGTATGTTCACCTAGAGCATGGGATCTCCTAAGGGGGATGTGTAGATCATGATGTCATGAAAAGTTCTTGGTTCAGATGATTGGAGTTTTGACAATGGTTTGGTAATTCTTTGTGTATTGGGTGCATTGGTCATATGCTTGAGAACTTCAAGATGGTGTAGTGATGCATTTGGAGTTCAGCATGAGATGATTGGTTGTAGGTGCTCATGGATACATGAAGAATAAGGTGAGGCTATAATTCTCTTGAAATGAGAGAAGTGTTGATGGTTACTCTTGATGAGATTTCAGCAGAAAGTCTGAGGAGCCTCCACCTTGGTTGGACATAAGTTCAACATAGACCAATGAGGAGATTTCTCTTGGATGAGTCATGGTGGCTTGTATATCTTGGAGGAGCATTCTCATTCCCCACTCTTGGTCTACTCAGTAGTGAAGTCTATTTGAGAGGTATTTTCCCATGTATCTTTTAGATGTGTTTTATGCTTTCTTTCATGATATGGATCTTGAACTGTTGCTTAATGGCTCTGGAGGATTCATAGTGGAAGATGGACAACATGTTTGTCTCCTTGTGAATTTGAGTTGATAAGAACAATTAGGAGATGCTTTATGGGTGTGTTTTCCTAAGATGGAAAATGAAGTAGTTTGATCTTCTTTAAGAGGCTTACATCTATATGTTGTGTTTTATCTCTTGAGGTTGAATGAGTTTGGATGTTGTTATAGCTTTTCACTTGGGGTTATGAAGGAGATATTACTTGAAACAACTGGCATTTAGAGGTGTATGTAGGAGGATGCTACATGTTTATGATGTGTAGATTTTTCTCTTCGTGGTCTTGGTTATGGAGACTTGTGGTGAGGGTTGTACATGTTGTGCATATCATTGTGGATGGCTCCTTGAAACTAATGTTTACACTTTCAATGTGATGTTGGTAGAATTGTTATGCCTTGATTTGGCATTACCCATGTAGTGGGAGTTCCTAGATGTGTTTGGTCTTCTTCGACTAGTTGGAACTTGGAGCTTGTATTTGCTATTGATGTGTTGGCTATGTAAGTGGCATGATTCTACTGATGTGCATACCTTGGAGGTATGTGTGATTGGATGGATTAGTACTTTCTATGTGTGCTCTTTTCAGTCACGTGGGTTGATTAGTTGGATAGGAGCAATCAATTTTCTGGTTGTTGTTCTAGCTGATGTTCTTTCTTGTTTCTGGAGAATGACTTCATGGTTGTTCATGATTGATGACATTGAAGTTGATCTTGTGTTGCTTTTGTATAGCTTGTGAGCATAGTGGAGTGGTGGCAGTATTGAATCCCTTGCCATCTATAGGATCTAATGCTTGTGTTCTTGAGACTGGTGCATATACGCCTTGGTTCATTCCTTTTTCCTATGGTGGATGGCTAGAACTATTGCTAGATTTGGTGGACATCTTGGATGTCATTGTAGGTGTCTTGGTTGGAGCGTGGAAACATTGTTTAAGATTCTTGAGTTTTCTTTGGAAGGGGCCAGTAATTTCTTCATCAAGTGGGAGAATGTTGAGAATTGTGACTCAAATTTACTAGCTTGATCAACTTCCTGGAAAAATTGTGTTTTCCTCCTTCATTGACCTATGTTAAGTTGTTGGCTTTCAAGTTTTTCTAACTAGAGCACAGGGTTTTGAAGTTTCTTAACCTCTCGACTTAGCAACTGTGAAGTCAAGGCGATCCTTTTTTTGTTGACATGTTGCAGGTTTTGCGAACTTCAAAACCTCTGACTTGAGGTTTGGAAGTTCAGGTTTTGGGCGATAGGGTGATCCCTATGTTGTTGGTGAGTCATACATTCTGGGAATTTCACAACCTCTGACATGAGGTTTTGAAATTCAATTTTTTGGTGATATAGTGACTTGGAAGCCAACGGATATGAGACCCGATAGGATGGTGGATCATGTTTGAAGGCCAACAAGTGGTGATGACATGGAGGACAAATGGAATGTGGGCCCATGTGCTTGGTGAACTTTGACGAGACAACTAGTGTCGAAGGGAGTTTTCCTAAAGTCTCCCCGATGCCATGATAAGCTATCTAAACAATGTCAGTGAGAGATGGTTGCATTGGTGTGAGGTTTCCAAATTTATCTAAGACATTTCAATGAAAGAGTGTTGGCAAGACATGACGTGATCAATAGGACTTCAGAAGATGTCTCCTCGATATTCCGGTAGAGGGTTGCAAGGACCTTATCACTATGACCTTGTGTGATCATTGAGACATTATGAGATCTATCTTAGACATGCCAGTTGAGGACTTGTTTGTTCCTATCAATGAGACTTCAGGAGGTCATGGTGAGTTGGTGAAAAGTCTCTTCGATCAGCGGTATGGTGTTAGGTGGATAACCCTAAATTTGATGTTAGATATTTGTTTGATTACTTATCCGACGGCCAGAATTGGATGTTGGATGGTGACATGTGGCTCAAGGTGGAAACACTAATGGGGTGTAGTAGTTGAATAGTTAGAAGACGTAGAGTGTCAGTTAATCTAGCCGTGCAGGCTGAGAGACTGGATGTAGGCCAAGAGGCCGGACTGGCTGAGAGGCTGGGTGCCTAAGAGAGAGATGAATCTCACAAGAGGTGAAGGCTAAGCGGTTGTATGATAGAGAGGCCAAGAGGCTAGCGGTCGAGCCATGAGATTGTGTAGCTGAATGAGATGTCTCTCGTTGAGGGAGGTGGTTGTGATGAGTTATGTTGCTAGATATTCTCTAGAGTGGAACAAGATGTAGACTCTGTAAAGACCATGAGCCTAATATTGTATTTGTAACTGTACTTTGTTGCTTAATAATACAATGGAAATCTGGGATTTTTGGAGTGTGGGGTTTTTTACTTGAAAGGGTTTTCCCCACGTATATCTGTGTGTTCATGTCTTCTGTTTCATCTTTCATGGTTGTTGGTTTTGTTTGTTGAATCTGTTAATGATGTTGTTGAAACTGGTTTAGCATTAACTTTTCTCAAAAGGATTAATGTGGGAAATGAACTATGTTTGTTTCCACTTTATGGCATAGTAGTACGTGTCTTTGAGGAAATGAAAAGAAATAAAAGCTACCAAAGGCACTACTGATCTTAGATGTTCTTTTTGAGATGACCATATTTCCCTTACATTTTTTGTGAGGAAAGAGGTTTGTTATATAGAAAAAGTGATTTCAAATGAATGATCAGGATTAAACAATGTTGAATCAAGATTGATGGTTGAAAGGTGTTTAGAGGATTTAGACATGAATAATCTATGCAAAATAGATTGTACAATTTGTGTGATTGAAGAAATAGATTGAATGATCAGTGGGATTGAGGAATAGATTGATCATTCAGGAATTGATTGATCAGTTAGGGAATCCTAATTTGCTCAATCAGGAATAAATTGAGAAATGAGGGCATTGTAATTTACTCAATTAGGAAAGTGATTGAGAAAGATTAATTAATTGAATTAATTAATTCATTCATTTTGGAGTTGAACGTGCAAATCAAGTTTGACTTTTGCAAATAAAGTTGCATTAGTTTGATTTGATTTTTGATGATGTTTTGAATAGTTTCATTTAATTATTCAAATTTTGGAGGGAAAGTGTCATAATTAAATTATTATGATTTAATAATTCAATTAACTTTGAAGGAATAAGGTGATTTAGCCATGTAATTAAATAATTGGTGTTATTTAACTAATCAGTATGAATAAAGTTAGATTAGGACTTTATTAAATAAATGTAATTTATTTAATTGGTTGAAATGATAGAAATGTGAATTAATTAAATAATGTCATTTTATTCAATTAATAGCATAAATAAGGTTTTTAGGACTTTATTAAATAAATGGAATTTATTTAACTAGTCAAAAATAATGGAAACATGAATTATTAAACAATGTTGTTTTATTCAATTAATAGGGGAAATTAGGGTTTTGGATGAAATTGATGTGAAATGTAGTGATGTTTGATGATAATTATGTCGATGATGTGAAAATGTCGTTTAGTATGTGTGATAGGTGTTAGGTCAATTTTACATGTCTACATTTTGCCCCTCTTTGAGACAAAGTATTGGTTTCTTTGTTTCAAAGATTCTAATGTTAAGATCAAGGTTTTTTTTTTAAATTTTATGCTCCATTATGCCCTTATAGTCAGTGGAATGATGGTAGGAATTTGTGTTTCCCCCTCGAGAGATTGGCCAATTTTTTTGATTTTGAGGTTAGGCTCACGACACTGCTCTGTTTCAATTTAGTTGCATAGAGAGCAAAAAAATAGGTCTATAGGTCCCTTGTTGCTCATTCTAATGTTCCCGAGAAGTTCTAATTTGAATGTAGGATTGTTCACTAAGTAAAAATTAGGGTTTCCTAGGTGAAATTAGGTTTATTGATGGTTAATATAGGTAATTAGAGTTCTAATTTCCTCATTTGTGTTTTGATTCTATAGCGAAATCTTGTTTCTGGATTTCCCATTCTATCAATTATCAAGTAGAAATGTCGAGGATTCAGGGAGCCCCACATCATTCAGACTTGGTTCGAGAGTTTGGATGGCTTGTAGGCGTCGGTGGCCTGGTATGTACCTTCTCACTTCTCATTTTCGTCTTGTTTTGTTCTCATAATTCATGTACAAAGTTCTCTAAGTCAATAGCGATGTTTTAGGAGTTTCTATACATTTGTATCATTTTTGGTGCATTTTCTAGTTTAGGAAGGTCACACTTGCTCTAAACCAATGCACTTTCTTCAGACCTTCACATTTGACTTAAACCTTCGCCTTTTAAACTAACATTTTCTCTAAAACTATGCTTTTGAATGCTCAGGGAATGTTTTTGCATACTTGTTAAATAAACTTGCATACTTGATAAATTTCTATGCTTTTGACATCTTCACCCTTGACCTAAACTAGCGCACTTGACTTAAACCAACACACTTGTCATTGACTTCATTGCTTTTGCTAATTGTTGCTTGCTTTTGTCAGTTTGGTATCCTAAGTCTCATTTTTCATTATTTTTGTGTCTTTTTATGTGTTCAGAGCAAAACCCTAACATCGTGGGTTAAAATGATTATAGGTGGTCCTTAAACCACTGCAGCTGAGAGAGAGACGACCTCAGGATCTATTTGATCTGATTGCTTAGTTTGATGTTTTGGAGCGAGATTTCCTAGATGTGATTGGGCTTTGTCATATTTTTTACATGCCTCCTATTGATGACTGTTTTACTCGCAGTAAACAGTTCAAATAAAATCTCCATAGACAAGACTGTGAAGAGCCTATACTTCTTGAAAGATATCAAACAAAGACAACCTAAAGGTAAATTCTACATTCACAGGACAAAGATTGGCTTTCGTTCAATCCCAAGTCTCCGATAACCAGGTCATGGTTACACTAGGGTTGCTCTCAGGTAATGATGTGACATTTGTTGTTAATCTCAAGGGGGACTATGATTGTTCTTTGAAAATTTTAGATAACATTTCAAATTAAATTGATAAATTTGAATATCATGAAACCAAAAGATTTGACATAATATTTCATGAAACATCACAAATTCCTTGCTATCACTTAAGTAGATTTAGCTTTAAGCATTTAGCAACTTCATGGAAAATAAAATATTTTCAACAATTTTTTCCATTCATTTATATTTTTTGGAACATTTTAAAAAACATTAAACATCTATTCTAAAACAAAGTATAAAAAATACTTAAAAAATAAAAAGTTTCTCCCGATTATTCTCTATGGATGCCCCAAAGAAATAATCAAAATAGAGCAAACCGCTTTATATTTCACTAGATTGCTTCACACCTATGTATAAAATGGTGCAAGCTTTTAAAGAAAGGGTTTCATTTATGGACACCAAGTAGGTTCTATATGCACCCTTAAATGGCACAACATACAGTCTTGTTTGACCAAACTCACAAAACTCACTACAAAATATACTGAGATAGGTAGCTATCCATAAAGCTTTGATATCAATTAATGTCTATGTGCATACAAATTTTTACGTTGGAATGGTTCAGAAAACAAGAAAAAAAGAACAAAACTTAAAAAAAGTTAATTCTCCTCCGACATCCATAAATTCCAAACTTAAAATAAAAATGAAGCATCCTCTGGCCTTTTATAGAACACAAGGCTCATATAGGATAAGACAACTACATGAGAGAGAATCTAAGGGACCAATCTCATCAAGGCACATGGAATATTGTGACCAATAGGAGAATTGCAATTGAAGTCAATGGAAGTCAACTCCAATTACTCATTGAAGCTCTTTGGGTTCTACTTTTTCATCTTTGTCAGGATTCCTTCTGAAATCGAACAAATCTATCGAAACAAAGATATATAGGAGCTTCCCATCATAACAAAGTGATCAGGTGGAAGTCAAACTCCTATATCTTAGGTTCCTCGATTTGAACATTCCAGGAATAAATTACTCTTAGAATAGATACACTTTATTACTACATGCTTGAACTCCAGGTATTCCGATAACTAGCACATCTTTGCAACGAACCCTGTTCTAGCATGAGCTCCTTAAGTGCATCATCAAACCTGGTAATAACATCAAGTTTGTTCAACAATACAATTTTCTTGACCATCCATACCCAAAATTTACATCACAATCGATATCTCCTGCAATCACAAATTCCATATATTAAATCCCCCTTTTAAAAAAAAAGAAAAAAAAAGAACCAACATATTATAACATCTCATGTAAATAAAACAATTATTCAAATGTTAGTACAAAAAATCCATAATTAACACATCTTTCAAAAAACATATCATGAATCTTTGTACATATACGGGATCATCGGGATCATTAGACAACTCTAAAATTTTAACATTTCATTTTACATTGCAACCTGGTACTCGATATTCAGCTTTACCCACTTACTTTCTCGAACCCCGGTTATACCAAACTCCTTCTTACCGGACTCATGCTTACCAAACCAGATCCTTTCACTTTAAACTTCACTTTACCTTTCACCTTTTCTATGTTTCCGGTACCTAGTATATGAAACACTTACAATACAAAGTACTCTTTTATCAAAGATTTCTCTTCCTTTCTTCACATCTAGTGATCTTCCAATTAGTTAGCTCCTACCATAAGAGTTATATTTTTTCACTTGGGTCCCCAAGTCTTTTCAGTCTTGGGGTGTGTTTTGAGACCACACAACAACTTGCAACCAATAAAACCAAATTTAAATCAAACTTGGAATTAATTCACAAGTTATAAATTAAAACTTATACATATTTTAAAACAATAACTTTCTACCTTTACCTAGATTCTGACATAAAAGGTAAAACTCCACCGGAAACATTTGGGTGTGCTCTGATTAATTCCAGTTTTTGGAACTTAGTAAAAAGAATCAATTCATTAACATTGAACTACATAATATAGCAATCCTCCAAAGCCAACCAGGGATAGATCCTTGTTGCCAATCAAGCATCCATAGCCCCAACAAGGTTATCTCTGTAATTCCCCCAAACATAGCTCTACTACCGGTCAGACATCCATAGCCCTAGTAGAGTTATTTGGATAGCCTAAAGGGTTGATATCTTTTTTCCTTTTTTTGTTGGATATAGCAATGATAGCTCATTATCACTTTTGATATTGCAATAATGGCTCTTTTATCAACTTGCAAGCATTGAAGCACCACTATTAGGTTGGGAATTATAGTAGTAGCAAAGGTTACTTTTTTATTTTTCATTCAATGCAAATCCCTTCATCAATTTACTAATTCCCAAAAACTTATTTAATGATTCCTTGTAAGTGTGTGTTTCCAGCTAAATTTCACTAATTATGCCAAATCCTAGCTAACTGTAGCTTGCTATATGTTAGAAAATATGCATAAATTAAAATTTAGCAATAGACAACTTAATCACCAAATTTAAATCTAAATTTAGAAACATTAGTTACCACCCTTCCGATTAAATTTTATGGAAACTTCTAAAACTTCTGCTAACTATCTTGACTTGACGGCGCTGCACTTCATTAATGGATCAAAATATCATGATTACCTTGAAACACGATCACATTCTTTTTGCATTAAATTGGCATGCCTTTCTCAACACGTATTATCCTTCCAACTTACGCAGGTGATGATGTGTATTGCCTTGCCAACTTCATTCTCTTGTATAGTCCTCACACATAACACTTCCATAATTAATGACCTTTTTTTAATTTGAAATGACCACTATTAATTTTGAAATCTCCAACTTGCTTGATTCGCAATCTCCGTACTGCTCAAATTTGAAGCAATTTCACCAGATATGTATAAAGAATTAATTTGATTTAACCTTTTATTCTAAAGATTATTGTTTAGTTTCCACCTTGCATACGATTTCCAAAAAAAAAATTACTCAAGGCAACTATGTACTGCAACTCTAATTATGACTATAAATTCATGCATTTCTTCTCGAGTTCTCCACACTTCTCTTTTCTTCTTCTTTTTTTAATTTTCTGTAATTCCATTTTGCTTTGGGTTTTTGCATTCACTTCTTAGGCATGGATACTCCAATTTTCGTAGGTTGTTCTCATTGACAAAATGTTTTCTTGGGGAGCATCACACCATAAAGGCTTGAAAAGGTCTTTATCATTAGGACTTCCAGTTTCACTATGCCAAACTTATGCTTAGTCCTTGGGGAAAGATATGTTGTGTCCAACTGTTACTTACGTTTTTACTTTGACATAGCTTCTCACTTTGTAGCATCACTTTTGGACATTGGGCTACCTATTGAAGACGTTCACACTGCTGCCAACTTGATAGTGAAGCCTGAATTCTTGGAGAATCTGGATACCATCTTAGTTGTTGCACATCCGACCATCAAGATTCCCTCCATGGATGATATTCCTCAGTTCATGGAACATGGGGAAGTGGTTCCACTTCGACCCTTTCTCACTAATCTCCATATCCAAGACTTTGAAACTCACTGGGAACTCGCCTACATAGGGTATTTAGCCCTAATAGAAGAGGCATCCTAGATTGATTGAATGGCTACTATCATCCACAACCTTGCTCACTTTTCTTTTTGAATCCTTTTTTGTTTTTTTGAACGAGGATTTTGATATCTGATGTATATAAGCGACACACACACACACATATATCTTTTTGGTATCTTTTTTTTTTAAAATGTGTTTTACTGTGCATGGCTTTATTGTTTCATTTCTAGTTTAGGTTTACAAAATGTTTGAATTTCACTCTCATGCATAAGATAAATTTAAGCGAAATTTGCTAATGCAGAGGCTAAGGAAAAGAAGAACAAAACAAAACAAAGCAAGAAAAACAAAACAAACACAAATAAAAAAAACTAAACTAAAACTAAACTAACCCTAACTAGCCTAACTCTAATATCACAAAAGATTAACTCTAATGAAGCAATTTATTTCAATTTCTATGGCTATTTCCTTTATAGTTTTAGTATGAATTATAGGAGATTTGTCTTTAAATTCTTTTATCAAAATTTTCAATATTCTATTGTAATAATGGAATATCTTAAATTTTCTATGTTTAAACATCATAAATTCAAAGGTGTACTTACCCAAAATTTGGCTCAAATGTATGAAAATGATCTCATTAGAGACCGATTGCACACATTTCATCTGATGCAACAATACTGTACCTTCTCCCAGCCTTGGTCCATTTCCATGAATGACTGCATTCATTTCTTTATTTCCTTCTCTTCTGAAAATTTCCATATCTTTGGCCCTATCTTCACTTTGAATTTTGTTAGACCAAGATATATAACTATTTATATTGCTATCAGAAAGAGAAAAAGTAAAAAACTTAATATTTTGTATTTGTAAAAAATCAGGAAAATGTATTTTTATAGCTGACGAATTCTCAACTTGAAGCACAATACATGCATTTCCTGCTCAATTTTCCTGCTCTATCTCGTTATCCGTGTTTTCCACATATATAGGGAATGATGATTCATCCATGTATTTTCCTTGTTTGTGATGAAATATCTCCAAATCTCGACATTCTTGCATATTCCCCTGCAAAGCGTTAGAATTTTCTTTAAAATAATCATAGTTTTCTAACTATTTTGGTTTATTATTTAATGTTTTAATATTTCCATATCCACTAGGGAAGAATATTTTTTTCATTAACAATCCCTATCTTTTAGCAGTTAAAACTTCTTCCATTAACGTAATTGTTCTATTTATGGCCAAACATACCCTAGTTAAAAAAATTTCCCACTCATGTTCACTGTGATCAGTTGTATCATGAATTCTACACTCGGTGACTCTTCCAAAAGTAAAAAAACTCAAAGGATGCAATTTTTGATTAAAGATTTTACAAAGTTTTCCAACTTCCATAATGAAAACCTACTTACATTCAATTTCTCATTTACAAGCTTCTTTCCAAATTTATTAATAACATTTCAAAGCATAATTCTCTAATTCCAAAGGATGAAACCTAAAATATCAAAGAAACAAAAGAGATTTGCTGGAGACGACTCTCCTAGTGCCAGTTCTTGTTGACGATGGTTTTACTCATAGTAAACAATTCGAATAAAATCTCCACAGACAAGACTGCGAAGAGCCTATCCTTCTTGAAAGTTATGGAACAAAGACAACCTAAAGGTAAATTCTACATTCACGGGACAAAGATTGGCTTTCGTTCAATCCCAAGTCTCTAATAACTAGGTCATGGTTGCACTAGGGTTGCTCTCGGGTAATGATGTGACATTTGTTGTTAATCTCAAGGGGGGCTACGATTATTCTTTGAACATTTTAGATAACAGTTCAAATTAAATTGATAAATTTGAATATCATGAAACCAAAATATTTGACATAATATTTCATGAAACATCACATATTCCTTGCTATCACTTAAGTAGATTTAGCATTAAGTATTCAAAAACTTCATGGAAAATAAAAGATTTTCAACAAAATTCTTTCCATTCATTTATATTTTTTGGAACATTTTAAAAAATATTAAACATCTATTCTAAAACAAAGTATAAAAAATACTAAAAAAATAAAAAATTTCTCTTGGTTATTCTCCATGGATGCCCCAAAGAATGAATCAAAACAGAGCAAACCACTTTATATTTCACCAGATTGCTTCACAACTATGTATAAAACAATTCAAGCTTTTAAAGAGAGGGTTTCATTTATGGACACCGAGTAGGTTCTATATGCACCCTTAAATGGTGCAACATATAGTCTTGTTCGGCCGAACTTACAAAACCAACTACAAAAGATACTGAGATATGTAGATATCTATAAAGGTCTGATATCAATTAATTTCTATGTGCATACAAATTTTTAAGTCAGAATGGTTCAGAAAATAGGAAAAAAGAACAAAACTTAAAAAAAGTTTATGCTCCTTTGACATCCACAAATTCTAAACTTAAAATAAAAATGAAGCATCCTCTGGCCTTTTATAGAACACAAGGCTCATATAGGATAAGACAACTACATGAGAGGGAATCTAAGGGACCAATCTCATCAAGGCATGTGGAATATTGTGACCAATAGGAGAATTGCAATTGAAGTCAATGGAAGTCAACTCCAATTACTCATTGAATCTCTTTGGGTTATACTTTTTCATCTTTGTCAAGATTCCTTCTAAAATCAAATAAATCTATCGAAACAAAGATATAAAGGAGCTTCCCATTATAACAGAGTGATTAGGTGGAAATCGAACTCCTATATCTTAGGTTCCTCAATTTGAACATTCCAAGAATAAATTACTCTCAGAATAGATACACTTTATTACTACATGCTTGAACTCCAACATCTCGGTATTCTAGTAACTGGCACATCTTTGCAACGAACCCTGTTCCAGCATGAGAACCTTAAGTGCATCATCAAACCTAGTAATAACATCAAGTTTTTTTTCCTATACAATTTTCTTGACCTTCCATTCTCAAACTTTGCATCACAATCGATATCTCCTGCAATCACAAATTCCATATATTAAATCCCCTTTTTTTTAAAAAAAAAAAACATATTATAACATCTCATGTAAATAAAACCATTATTCGAATTTTAGTACAAAAATCCATAATTAACACGTCTTTCAAAAAGCATATCATGAATCCTTATACATTTACTAGATCACCAAGATCATTAGACAACTCTAAAATTTTAACATTTCATTTCACATTGCAACTTGGTACCCGGTACCCAGTATTCAGCTTTACCCACTTACTTTCTCGAACCTCGGTTATATCGGACTCCTTCTTACCAGACTCATGCTTACAAAACCAGAGCCTTTCACTTTAAACTTCACATTACCTTTTTCCTTTTTTGTGTTTCCGGTACTTGGTACTTGGTATACAAAACACTTACAATGCAAAGTACTCTTTTGTAAAATATTTCTCTTCCTTTCTTCACGTTCGGTGATCTTCCAATTAGTTAGCTCCTACCATAAGAGTTATATTTTTTCACTTGGTTCCCCAAGTATTTTCAGCCTTGGGGCATGTTGTGAGACCATGTAACACCTCCCATTCAATCTCATACATCGATGATGATCACACTCATGGAGCGGTGGCATTCAAAGACTTCCTCATTGCATTTTCCCACAGGAAAGGCCACTATTACCCTTGAGGATGTGTGGCAGATTCTCCACATTTCAATCCATGGTGAGCTCATGACATACCATGTTCAATGGGGTACCCATGCCATGCAACATGTGCTAGGTGTTAGACATTTAGAGGTTTGATAGTGTGAGATTGACTTGTTTGATTTCGTTGGTAGTGCATACCCTATTTCTCTTGTTCTGTGCAATTTGATTTCAAGATTAGTTGTTCCTGATAGGAGAGGTCATTAGTTCACTATTGGATGGGGCATTTGCATTAAGGGTATGTTTGAGCATGGGACTATATATGCTTGGGGTCTGTGTCTTCTCACCCACCTCTATAGAGATATGCATGAGGTTGTATATTAGGGTGGGAAATCTATTTATGCAGGTGTTTCTCTTTTGCATATTTGGGCCTAGGAGCATATTGCAATTGCTTGACTTGATGGGATATAGGATCATACTACTGGGGATCTGTACTCATTTCATTATGGAGATTTTTACTCTACACCTTGCCTAGGGATCTTCCATACTGGCATCGTGTGTTCGATGATATGTCAGGTTTTGTTTGGAGACTATATATGGATTGTGAGGCATGGCCAGAGGATCTGTAGTAGGTTTTGTATTATCAACAAACTAGATGATTGATTGGTCATTCTCCCTCTCTTCTAGAGTGTTACTTACATGGCAGAGTATGTCATCAGTTTGGAGAGAGATAGGGTTGGTTTCCTGATACTTATGAGACTTAGTTTGGTCAGACCACTAGAGAGGTTCGAGTTTAGGGTTAGTTGGTAGACATATATGTTGTGATTGTTTCTTTCAAATCTCTTTCCCTAGTTGGATGGGGTTGGCCAGTGGGTTCAGTAGATCTAAGTACCACACCCAATTTTGATAAGTGGTGGGCAGGACGCTTGCCATTGAGATTTACAGATCCTAGCGATGATCTCGCATTAGGCAAAGCAAGCATTATAGGTTGGCGTGAGGAGCAACAACACGTTGAGGTTCTTGTAGAGCAGCTAGGTAGGGCCTGACAGGATGGGGCATAGGGTGATTAGGCATAGGGTGATAAGATTCCTTAGGTGCATGGATAGGTTCCAGGTCCTCCTCCCCCACTTGGAGATGAAAGTGCTTAGTTGGCTGCAGAGATAGTGCGACGATAGACCGTAGAGACACAGTTTTCCATAGTGACAACAAAGAGGGATAGCCTGAGGGCAGAGTGAGACAGTGAGAGTGGGTGATGATATGCTGCAGAGGCTCAGTTATAGGTGATTATGCTAGATAGAGATACTCTCAGAGTAGAGTGAGATACCCTTCATGCAAAATAGGACTAGTGGTTATAAAGGGCTACATACTATCAGACTCTATGATTCCTTTGTTCCCAAAGCACAACAACAACCACGATTGAAAGATCCTAGTGTTGTGGGCGATGGTAGTGGTGAGTTGGGTGATCATTCTGTTAGATAGCCAGATCTAGATGGTGGTCTGCAACCTGGTCTATAGGGTTCTCTCCTTCCTATTGGGAAGTGTTTATATTTGTACTTGATCTTCATGTTGTTTATTGCTCAGAGACATATTGTAGACATGATTTTTTGTATATATATGTCAATGACCCAATCGAGGCCTCGTATATATGTATTATTTTGTATTATCCTATCACACCTGTTGCACTGATGATGATGTACTATGATATTCTCCCTTTTTTGATGATGATATATATGAGATATGCCTTCTTTGATTTGACTCATTTATATGTTTTGTGATAATCATGGATGATGATATACGATGATGTATGTTTATGTATGTTTTTGTACTTTTATGATATATGCATATGATATGGATGGATGGATCATATATTGTTTCATATGATGTTTTATTATGGATGATCAATATATCATTTGATATATGATGTTTATGTGATGTATGGATGATATATGATGGATCTATTTCTTATACATGATACATGATTTTTTCATTGCTTTATTATCATCATGATATGTATTGATGTCATTGTGGATGTAGGATGGATATGGTACTAATGATATTGCTATGTAGGATGGATGTTAGAAGAAATATTTGATGATGGATAGAAATTTGATGTTGTTGATGAGTATTATTTTTTCTTTGCTTGGAGGCTTTGTAGTTTTGAACAATCATGTTTCATGTAGCAAACATATACAATGCATCAAGTTATTAATGACCTAGGTGACTTTGTATTTGTAGACACTGAAAAATGTCTTGGATGATATCATGCACTCGAAACAGGTTTAATAACATCATTTCCTCTTGAAATTCATCTTCTTTTTGCTTAATTAATTTAATTAGCCTAGCTAAATAATTAATTGCATCATTTTCATCCATTAACCTAGTTCATAAAATTGGGTTAATTCACTCCCCCTTCATGCTAACATTTCATCCTATTAAATTAAATAAATCAAAACATTTAATTTATCCCCTAAGTCATCTTATTTAATTAAATATCATTTCATCTCTCTCCCCCCAATTTATTAAATTAATTAATAAATGTCACTTTAATTCTTCAAATCCTCTAATTGCATGATTAAACCCTGTTTAATTAGCAATTAAACTTTCCTCTAAGCAAAGGGGAATATTCCCATGGAATATTCCTTACCCCCTTTTTGCACAATTAGGAATTTCTTTTAATTTGCAAAATTCCTTTTATCCTCACCCATGGGAATATTCCAAAAGAATATTCTTATTCCTCCATCATTTAAAAAAGGGATATTTTCGCTTAGCTTCTTATTCAAGTTTTAACCTTTAACTTTTTAAACAAGTTACCTTTCACTTGTGTGTGCAAGTCAAAAGTGTGTTTGTTTCAAGCAATTGTGAACCCTTGATTAAATTCCATCATGAATTCTCATCCTTTGATGAGAATCCATGATCCATGTCTCCTTTTTTCCTCCATCCTTGACCGTGTTGATTAATCTTTTCAACCTCAGCCCTCAATTTCTCATTTGCTCTCCTATAAATAGAACACTATTTGGATACAAAAGGATCCATCTTTTTCAAACAAAACTTATGTTATTGAATCTCATCCATCTTTCAATTGCAAATTCATGCTATTGAATCTCATATGCACTCACAATCATATTTCACTCACTTTTATCTTGTTTTAGTTCATTTCAATTGCATAATAGCTTAGAGCATCCATTAATGGCTTCTATGCATCCATCTTGGTTTGTATATGAATTAGGGTTTCCATCTTTTAGCTTAAAATTAGCTTAGTTTAGCTTAGCAATTGCATAATTAGTTCATTTTAGCATATAATCAAGTTAACTTAGATTGCATCATGTTTAATTTAGCATAAAATAGGTTTTCATACATCAATCATAATGGTTTCATCAATTCTCTTCCATAGAATCGACTGAAATAGGCTCACTAATTACGGGATTGGGAAAGGGTCATCATTTCACATCAACATGACACCAATTCCAAAATAGGATAAGTTTCAAATGGGTTAGAGTAGGAGTTTAATTATTTTTGTGTAGTTTGTAACTTCCAGTTTTGATTAAATGCTTAGTTTAAATTTTATATTTGAATGATCTTGTTTGATAGATTGAGGTTTAGTGGGTTATTCTTCATGGATTAAGCATAATCAATCCACACTAACATTTCCTTGTCTCATATTTTGGCGCTAGGAGGGAAAACCATTAATTTAACCATTTTTTAGCTTGAATTCCTTTTTATGCTTGTTTTGCAAGATATAGTGATCCCCAAACCACAAACTACGATGCTCTTTGAAGAGCGTCACCATATAGCGACGCTATTGCAATTTAAAATATCGATGCTAATTAAATGCATTATCGCCGAATTATATCTGGTGATGTCTATTTAATATAGAGGTATCAAAAAGTTCAAATGACAATACTCAACTTCACTAGATCGATACCCCAAATTTCAAAACACGATGCTACTATGTTCAACGACGCTAGAAAAAATTGCGATGCTATCGTGCTCTCTATTTTTGCTGCAAAGTGATGCCCATAGTTCAAATTGTGACGCTATCGTGTTCAGCGATGCCTAACTAGGGTAAGAAACTTTATGATCATTTTTTGACATGTGCTTTAATTTCCTTGATTTATCTGATCACTGATGTGTTTCTGACTATGTTTTGGTTATTAGACTAATAGGGTTTTGTAGGTTGAAAGATATGGAGCTCAAGTGAAGAAACCTTTTCTATCTTAAAATTTTGTGATTGTAACAAGCGTTTAAAGCTTTGGGGCAATTATAACCCAAATTTTATGCTTTCTATTTTATGCTTTAGGAAACACAATAAATTTCAATTGGGTTTAAAATGAATGTACAAACAGGATTAAAATTGAACCCTCATCTCATTATTTCTTTTTTGGGTTTAAAATTGAACAAGGCAACTTCATATTTCATTCGGTGCTTAAAATGAACTCATCACTGCTTTGAGGGGTTAAAATTTACAACTATTTGTTATGTTTTGTGATTTACAACATTTTTAGTGGATGCGTATGCAATTCTTTCATGCCATTTGGAAATCTTGAGAAACAAAAACATTCTTTAACACTTTGCAAAATCACCTACATCTCTCAATTTGGATTAAAACTAAACTCCTTTGCGAGTGTGAGAAAAAGGCATAGCGTGTGTTCTCTCTTTGTTCATGCGAGTAAAGATGATCAAAATATGGATGTACTTCCTCATTATTGTTCATCTTTAGAGGGCCTGCCTTGGTGGGAAAAAGTACTCACCCCAAGGGAACAACCCGAGCGGTAACGAGCTAAAGCCAAGCTCTTCCAAACCATGATATAAATATGTGGTTGAAATGAAAATTGTGATCAATGGGAAGTGGTACATGATAGCTCTCCCTTAATATCTTTATGATGTGTAAATCCCTTGTTCTAAGGGTTGAGAGACCTCTTGAAGGATTTTATCATTGCACCCCCTAAACTAGAAGCCCTTATTACGAAACCTTGTCTAGAAGCCAAAAATACTTAATGTTTGTTGGTGCAAGAATGGTCATTTTGAAGCCACCCCAAATTTGTACTATTCAATTGTAGAAACATAAAAAATTATTTTAATCTTTGGATTTTAAGGATTTTGAGATTTGGTGGTCCTAAAAAAGTGTGTGCCATGGAGGGGAGTCAGTGTTGCCAAATCGCTTATTGTTCATATTGTTTAATGTTTGGAGAAATCCGAGCGGGGACTCAATAAATATAGCCATTTCGAACCTAGGGTTGTAATTCTTGTGAGTTAGTTTAATACTTTTCTTGATTCCCAAAATGATGCAAAAAAATTCACTATCTTTCTCAAAATTTCAAACACTTTGGCCTAAATATGGATACCCCTTGAAAAAAACTCCTTAATATTATTGCTTGTTCTGGGGATTTATCCTTAGAGATTTCTAAATATCTTGACTTATATCAAACTCCATATTTTACAAAGACAACATAGGAAACTATGGCTTTGACCTCATGATTCTCACAAAATGGAGATTGTGAAAGTTATGATGTTCTTGATATAAACATTTTTTTTGAAACTTAATCCAAACGAGTGATTGTGCTAAAATAAATTCATTAAGCAAGATAAACTTACAAATGAACCCCACATGACTATTTGGAGAGTGATTTCTCCCATTGAACAACTTGACCTTCCAGGTGCTATCATTCAACCAAACTTTAAACTCATTAATAGAGAAAAAACTGATCTCATTAGTAGTTTGAGAAGCTTCACTTTTGAAATGAAAGAAACAAACACCAAGTGGAGAAAAGCAACAACCATTTTAGACAAAGAAGAGGAACAAGCTAATATTGAGGTTGGAAGGCCCATATTACCACCACCCATGTGGCAATAAATATCTTCCTTTTCTTCTATAAAATTGAACTGTTTGTAAATGATCTCACAAAAAATATGGATCCCTAAGGTAAGGTCTACAGGTTGTCATTTTAGACTTAGGCATCTCACTCCAAAAGCTCTCAAGAAACACCTTTTAGCACTTCACAGAAATATACACAAGTTGGTAGAAAACTTTTATAGACATGCTTCAAGGTACAGTCAAGAATTATATTCCTTCTTTTGGAGTCAAAACCCTTATCTTTTCCAAGATACTGAAATCCTATAAATGATTCATCGTACAATCAAAATCTGTAGGGGAAGATCTCCATCCCATCAATGCAAACGTAGGTATCATAGTTCACAGTTTAGTAGAAAGTGGGCCTTAATACTTTATCACAATCATTACACCTTGATAAGGAACTTTTATGCTCGAGCTAGGAGGGCCCGAATAGGTTTAAACATTCCCATCCATCCTCTCCTCTAAGTCAACAGTGGGTCTTTAGGATTTGAACATTTTAGAGGTTTAGCATCATTCTCACTACCTTGGTCATGTCAAACAAGATTTCACTTTAAGTCAACATTGGGTCAAACATCTCATCCACCCCTTCATCAAAATTCCATCCTCCACTCCACTTATCTTTGCAAAAGTTTCAACTACACCAACACTTTGTGACTTAACCATCAAATCAAAACAACCCCCTAACTTTCCTATTGTGTATGTGAAATGCATCCTTTTCCACGCATTTAGACAAGCTAGTTATCATATTTGGACTAGTTAATCTTGAAGGTCATGAGTCTACCCTAAAGATTTACAAGTTCATTAACATCCTTTATCCCAAAATAAAAAATTGAAACTTAAGTCAAAAGTGTTGTCCCAAAATGTTTGCAAAGATCACTCTCCACATCACCCATATTTTCATCCCCCATTATCATCATTACTCCCAAAAGACTTAGAACGTCCCTTTTACCTAGATTTGAGTCAACTAGAGAGTTCAAACATCACAAATCACAACACAAATCTCCCAATGCTAACAAAAAATTTATGGTAAAGACGAGATCACAACACAAGAGAATCATGGAGAAAACCAAAGTTACATTTACCTCAAGTGATCCAAATCCTTTAGAATTTGATCCAAGAAGTCGAGTTACCCCATCACAACAACCAGAATCACCATCAGAACCATATGAGATATAAGTTATTACAAAAAATCCATTTGAACTCACTAGGGAAGAAATCATGGAACATCAAGCCTTTGAAAATGTAGTTCCTATTTACCTGACATTCATTGCACAAAATTTGACACAAGGCTCCACGACTCCATCACTAGGGTTAAATCAAACATCTTTTCCTAGTCTTCCAACAATTCTTGCTAAAGACTTTGGTCACACTTCACCATTTGATAGAAGCACACTCATAAGTACTCTGGAAAGTAATCCCCCACCTCCAAAAACCACTTGGACACCTACCCTTGGTGCTCCTCTCATTCTTGAAAATCCTAAAAAAACATACACACCTCTTGAAATTCATTATTCCACAACCACTTCAACATATTGGAGCCATCCTTCTTCATCTATACCAACAAGTACTATGAGTGTGCCCACCATCATGAAAAATAGTATAGACCAAAGCAACACACAAGGGAATGTCAATACTACACCACAAATCCAATCCTTAACACATACATGGAAATCTATATCTAAGCCCCCAATGAGTTCATCCCTACCATTGGTTTCATAAAACATATCTACCTCATCCATCCCAAAGCAATCCCTTGGTTACAAGTTCTGTCAACCCGAGAAATACCTTGATCACGAATCCCTTGTTTACATATTTGGAACAAGGTAATCCTCAAGACATGGGATAAGGAAATCTTTTTAATCAATTGACTCAAGGTCCTAGTGTGTCATTTCCATCATAATATTTAATTACATCATCTTCATCCTTTCCCATAATTCCCTTTGTCACACCAAATCAATTAGGATCTCAAACATGCATTCCTCCATCACAACCCACTATCTTACAAGGAATTTTGAACCAAGGGAATCCCAAAAATTTAATCACCAATCCATTACCCACTCAAAACATCAATAATAATCCATCCATGTCCGAACAATCACATGATCCCACATTACAAGTGCATTCCTTACCCTTACAACAAGCACAACAAGCCTGTCAACAAGTCGTACAACAACAACCCGTGGCACAACAAGCATCCTTAGTAGCACAAAAAAAAAAACAATAACAACAAAATGCAACCCTAGTAGCATAAAAAGCAACTTTAGTAGCACAACAAGCAACACAACAACAACAACAACAAGCAATAGCACAACAACATCAACAATAGCAAACAACTCTAGCAGCACAACAAGTAGCACAACAACAATATCAAGCCCATCAAGCAACTTTATTAGCACAACAACAACAACATTCACAATAGAAAGCCTTAGTGGCACAACAACAAAAACAAGAAGCTCAACAACAAGCCTTACTAGCTCAACAATATGCTCACCAACAACAACAGGGTTCCTATTATAATCCTCAATCACACATCGTCAATCCAAATGCGTTAGTAACATATACATCAATACCCTAATCACCTTCACAAAATCCTAACTCACCATATGCCCCATACAACACCTTCTCATATTAAAATCCTGTGTATAACTCATATGTCATCCCACCCTATGTTCCTCCACCAAATCCGCAAGATGATCTAGCATCACAATTTAGGGCGCTATCACAAGAAATACAAGACCTTCACATGGGAAAGGAAAAGAAGCCCCATACACAAAATCTATGTCCCTATCCATTTGACCAAAACATAGAAATGGTACCATTCCCTCTTGGTTTTGAAATCCCCAAATTTGATAAATATAAAGCGAGAGGAAGTCCTGTGGACCATATCAAGGTGTTTAGCTTCATGTGTATGGAAGTTGCTTACAATGATTCGTATTTAATGCACCTATTCCCTCAAAGTTTAACAGGTCCTGCTATGGATTGGTTTTCTCATTTTCCTTCTGGGATCAAAACCTTTCAAGAAATTACTGCTAAATGTATCAATCACTTCTCCTTCAATCTTGATATGGACGCCAGTCTAGAAGAATTGTAAACTCTTAGACAAAATCAAGGGGAAAATTTTGCTAGTTTCTTACAATGATGGAGACAAAGAGCTAGTAAAAGCAAGTGGCCTCTTCCTAATGAACAACAAGTGGTAATCATCATAGCCAATCTAGATCCAAATATATCTTTCCACTTAAAAGTACAGTGCATCACATCATACAATGAGCTTGTACCTAGAGCCCTTAACATCCAAAGATCCCTAATCTCACAGGGAATCACTCAAGCTTATAAAGACAACCACCCATCAAAAAGTTCAAATGATAAGCCTTTTGTCTAGGCTAAGAACAATAATGTGACAAATGCTGGTGTGGTAGATGCTAAGTTAATCCTAAGTTCTCCTAGACCAAACAACACTCTATTTGCTAACATCCAACCAGCTATGCAACAAACAACACCTCAACAAAACAATCAGATTGGTAATATTGAAATGCAAAGGTGAACCCCTAACAAGAACACTTATCCTAAATGCAAGTACATGCAACTATCCAAACCTATCGAGACGATCATGAAAAGTTGGTAGATTCAAATATGATAACCCTTACCAACTTTGAAAACTACCAAGAACACAAGAGCAACCATCCCGATACAATGAGGACCTTTGTGACTTTCACAAAATCAAAGGACACAAAATGAAAAACTGCATGAGGCTCAAAAACATCATTGAAGACCTCATAAAGAATGACACCATGTCTATTGAGGTACCATTTGGGAACCAAGATCTTAAGATATACAAGAACCTTATGCCATATCATAACAAAGAAAACAATATTGGAAAAGCTAAAGATTATACCAATGTGCAACATACCTATTCCAACGTGGTTGCTTCCTATGATAGCGTCATCATTGTCATCACCATCAAAGGGCATAGTGTAGAGTGTGGAGTCACCACACAACATGGTAAAGTCACCATCCAAGGAGCCCCACCCCAATCTAGGGCACAACCTACTCAGCCAACAACAAGTACCAACAAGTATAATCTCTTAGAATAGCTCAAGAATACCCCTGCACAAATATCAATCTTAGAACTGTTGAGGCTATCACCTGCACATAGGGAAATCTTAGAGAAAGCCTTGTGAGATTCATCCGTTCCTGAGGATATTGATATTGATCAATTTCAAGCTATGGTAGGTCATATCTCTAGTCATATTCTTACCTTCTTCGAACAAGATCTACCATCACAACCATCTCATAAATGTGCTTTGTACCTTGAAGTTGTCATTCATAAGAACAAGGTCAAAATATTTTTAGTAGATGGAAGTGTACGATTGAAAATTTTCTCCCTTCAGTTGATCAAAAGCTTGGGCTATTCAGAGGATACTATTGAAAGGACAAAGAGTACCACTATCAAGGCATATGATGACCAATAATGGATATCACAAGGTATCATTGTACTTCCTATCCAAGTAGGCCCTCTCATTGTATAAACCACATGTGAAGTATTGGACCTTGATCTTCCCTATAACATACTGCTTGGTCAACCCCAAATCCATGCTCTAAAAGTTGTAGCCTCAACTTATCATCAATGTTTGAATTTTCCTTTCAAGGGTAGAGAGATTACTATCTATGGAGATCCTAAGCCTTTTTACTATTGCTAAAGCCTTTAAGCCAAGCTCTATAAAATCCCCCAAATACCTAAAAATGATGAAGGGCCTACACCTTCCACCTCATTTGTTTACCCATCATCCCTTGCATCTACTTCCGAAACAAAGGCACTCATGTTGCAGAACATACCCGATATCAAAGCAATGATTCAAGATGATGGTTGTGGGAACTACAAGCTAACGAAGAACACCTTTGTCTTGGGAGAGCTACCTACTTCTCCTCAATCTCATGGGAAACCTATAGCTAACAACAAAGAAACTAAAATTATCAAGATGGCAAATACTACCTTCACTAAGTGGGGGGATTTGAATCAGGAAGATGTCAATGAGGAAGATATCTCTAAACTTCTCTATCAAGATGAATGGCTCGTTTTGACTCTTCCCATGGAAGATAATAACAAAGGCTTGCAGCTCATTAATGGGATGGGATATAACAAGAATGAGAAGCTAGGACATAATGACAATGGTTTACTAGAACCCATTGTTCTTGAGAAATGACTAAATAATCTCGGCCTATGTTGTACTACTATCAAGGTCACACTTATTGGCAAAGGTATTTCTACTAAACAAGCTAAGGCTTCCTCTTGGTCACCTACATCGTGTGATACAACCTTAGATGAATTTCCCCTTAATGTTGTTGACCTATTTGAGAAGAACACCCTCTTTATGATATCTATAACATCCTTTATCTCAAGCAACCAACCAACTGAAATATGCCTAGTGTGCCCACAACTCATCGACATGGACCAACAAGGACCACCAATTCTTGATTTATTCAAAAATGATGAAGCAATCTTGGAATTCATGGGACTCGGTGACAACTTACCATGGGTAGATCACAAAGTAGGCTTCAACATATAGCTAGATATAGAGGCATACTATGGGGAGACGATTGAATCCTTCAATTGTAAAATAGATGAAATGCAACTAACATGCAGATCTCTAAGTGGAAACCACACAGTGCACTTTCTAATCCTAAAAAAGTAAAAATAAAGGACACATCCAATGGTGAAAACCTCTCTGAGGCACCCAAGGATGAAGGATTCAATCTCCCCCTTAGTTCAATACATCTAGAGAAGTTAGCAATATTAGCAGAAAAGGGAACACCAGTCAATGTGGGTACCGAAGAAGCACCTTAGACCACTTTTTATGCTGAATCCTTGTTGGAAAAAGAATAAAAGAACCTGGAAGCTTTCTTGAAAGAGCATAGAACTAAATTTGCATGGTCATACACAAATATGCCAGGCCTTGATCCAAAAGTGGTTGTACATCACTTAGCACTCTATCCTGAAGCTAACCCTATTAAATAGAAATTAAGAAAGATGCACCCTCAGATAACACTCTTGGTCAAATTGGAATTACAAAAGCTTTTTTACATTGGATTCATCTAACCAAAAGATTATCCTAAGTGGGTTTCAAACTTGGTACCTTTCTCAAAACCCACTAGGGGAATCAAAATATGCATTGACTTTAGAGATTTAAACAAGGCATGTTCGAAGGATGATTTCCCTCTTCCTAATGTCAACCTCATTGTAGACTTAATAGCTGGGCATGAAATGTTGTCGCTCATGGCTGGTTTTTCAGGTTACAACCAAATCATAATCTCCAAGGACGATCAACATAAAACTGTGTTCACTTTTCCATGGGGAACCTATTGCTGGAATGTAATGCCATTTGGGTTAAAAAATGTAGGAGAAACCTATCAAAGAGCAATGACCCTTATCTTCCTCGAAATGATCCACAAAATAGTTGAAGATTATGTGATGATATTTTGGAAAAATAAAAGAATATAAGTGAGCACATACAAGTCTTAGGACCCATCTTTGATAGGTTGGAAGAATACAAAGTAAGGCTAAATCCAAAAATGTGTGTTTTTAGGGTCACATCAGGAAAACTTCTAGGCTTCATCGTCTCACAAAGAGGGATAGAAATTGATCCAGCAAAGGTAAAATCCATCCTAGACATGGAACCACCACAAACACTAAAACAAATTAGAGGATTACAAGGAAGGTTGTAGTCCATTAGGAGGTTCATAGCACAACTATTAGACAAGATACACTAGTTCTTGCATCTTCTCCATAAAGGGATAACTTATAAGTGGGATGAGAAATGTGATAAAGCTTTCCAGCAGATCAAAGATTATCTACTAACACCTCTAGTACTCATGCTGCCAATACCAAACAAGCCACTAATCATGTATATCTTAGCAACACCAGTAGCACTAGGAGCTCTTTTAGCACAACATGATGAAAACAGAAAGGAAAGAGCCATCTACTACATCAGTAGAACCTTGGTAGGATATGGAATGAATTATTCACCTATTGAGAAAGCATGCCTAGAAATAGTTTTTTCTTCACAAAAGTTTAGGCACTACATGTTGTTGCATCAAATCAAGCTCATTGCAAAAATTGATCCATTGAAATACCTATTATCCCAATCAACTCTCACATGACGAATGGATAAATGGGTGATGATCTTAATATAATTCAACATAGAGTATGTAGAGCACAAGGAAATTAAAGGATAAGTTATCGTAGGAAAAAGCACCTATCTATGCTGAGAACCCTTTGATATTTGAATTCCCTAATGAATCAGTGTTCCTTATCAACTTTATAGCTCAATGGAAGATGTACTTTGATGGATCGTTCACCCAACATGGATCAAGAGTGGGTATTCTTTTCATCACCCTTCAAGGTGATTGTATCCCAAAGTCATATAGGCTATTATTTCTCTGTACTAACAATATTGTTGAGTATGAAGCCCTAATCACAGGTCCGAGGATGGTTGTTCAATGGAAAATTCAAGAAATGAAATTCTATGGAGACTCACAGTTGGTTGTCAACGAAGTCAACAACGACTATCAAACTAAAGATGACAAGTTCATTGCTTGTAAAAAGATGGTGGACAATCTCAAGGATATTTTCATAGAAAACTTTTGAGTAGATTCCTCTCATGAACAACAGAGCAACAAATGCAATGGAAACAATCGGATCACTAGTAGAAATGTCAAACAACATGCTCCAATATGAATTCTTGGTAGAACAACTTCTTGTATCGACTTTCAAAATCCCAGAATTAGAATTTTTGTGTCATTGTTGGTCTTGGATTCCCATGGTATCATGGAATCCTTATCTACCTTAGCAGAGGAACTTGTTGGAATAATGTGCCTCAATCCCACAGGCTGAAACCTCTGAAAGGGAAATTCCATTCCATTTGGCCGACTAGCAGTTTAGTAACCTCGTGGTTTGTTCATGTCACTGAGACATTGCTGCTATCTTGCTGACTGGTGTTGTCACTATGACTTGCGGCGTTCGCTGTAACCCTCTATCAAGTGGAGATCTCTGGCCGATAGGTTGGTGTCTAGCAGATGTCAGAGAGACTCATGGTAACATGGAAGCCTCGGTAAGAAGTCTTGCCAATGGTTGGTTCTCTCACCGATGGGTATGAACTTCAGTATTACCTCTTGGCAATAGCCTAAGTCTTGCCGATGAGTGTTCTTTTCAGTATGACTTGAAGGCTCAATGTGATCTCTTGGTGAATGACGATAGTCTTGCCAATGGAAATACTAACATCTATGTGACTTTGGAACTTTAGTATGATGTCTCATTGAAAATGACGGTCTTGCTGAATAGCGATACAAGTGATGATCATCGGTATGAGGTCTTGGCGACAAGGCGAAGTCTGAGCAACAGCTTTTTGAACTCATTGTAACCTCTTGTCCATAGTGATGACTCTTGGCGATATCGATAGTCAGGTCTTGTGGCATCAGGGAGACACAGTTAGTCTCACCGACATGTGAATACATTGTGAACGCCTTTGACTAAGTGATGACTATCCTACATGGTTAGTCTTCAACCAATTAGAGAAGCTGAATGGGAACCATTGGAAGTTAGTCTGTTGTGGCAATTCTATGAGGAAGTTCAACAGACATGGATGCCATGGATATACTCTGTAGTTGCAGATGATGTTTAGTTGGATTGTTGTGTGGTTCGATCAATAGTTGGATGAACAGTGTTGTGAACGGTTCGATGAGTGATTAGTGGATGAATTTGATTATGAGAGCATTGTAACATGAATGTTTTGTACAAGGTTGGTCATTGTGGAAGCTGCTATAATTTGACATCAGACAGTCAAGCTCGTACTCTGTATGTAATTTCATTATTGTAATACAAAGGGGTTTTTCTTGGTGTGGTGGGTTTTTCTCTTGTAAGGGTTTTCCCATGTAAATCTGGTGTTCATATGTGTATGTTTAATTCTCTGTTTCTGTTAACTCTTTCAAGTGCATCTTAATTGGACTGTAACTAAAAACTTAAAAGTATCTCTGCATTCTTCCCTAAGGTTTTGATGTTAGGAGAGTTGTTTCCGCACTTAGCTTTCCTTATAGAACCCTCCCATCTGACATCACCCCGAACCTAAAAAAGACCTTTGTTAAAAAGGCATCTCAATTCGTGATCCTAGGTGGTACCCTTTACCACCAAAGCATCGAAGGGACAATACTACGATGTCTTAACCAAGAGGAAGTGTTGACTTCTTTAACAAAGGTACATGATGGCATATGTGGGTCCCACACTAGCGGTATGACTTTAGCTAAGAAACTATTGAGGATGGGGTACTACTGGCCAACCATGAAAAAGGAAGCCTATTAGTATGTGTAGAAGTGATTCCAATGTCAACAACATGGAGATCTGATTCATGCTCTGACTCAAGAGTTACAACCCATGATCACACCATGGCCTTTTTCGCAATGGGGACTTGACCTCATAGGAAAAATCACTCCAACTTCATCCAACGACTGCAAGTTTATCATAACTGCCATCGAGTACTTTACTAAGTGGGTTGAAGCCATTTATATGACCTGCATAATGGGGAAAAAAATTGATAAGTTTATCCTAAAACACCTAATTTTTTATTATGGTGTTCCACAAACCCTCATCTCAGATAATAGAACCCCTTTTAAAAATCAGGATGTGAAAGAGTTGTGCCAAAGATTCAACATCCAACATTGATTCTCTACCCCTTATTATCCCCAAGGCAATGGTCAAGTTGAGGCTACGAACAAAACTATCGTGAAAATCTTGAAGAAAATAGTGAATGAAGTTGTCATGACTGACACTTGCAACTAAATCCTGGTCTCTGGGCTTATCAAATCAGTATCCACACACCTATAGGTGCAACCCCTTTCTCCCTAGTCCGTGGATTAGAAGCCATCTTTCCTATTGAGGTTAAGCTCCCATCTTCGCAAGTGTCACTGTAGAGCCTAATAACTAAGGAAGAATATAGAGTGTCTCATCTGCATGAGCTAGAATTATTGGATGAGCATCACCTTGACGCCCTTAATCACTTGTAAGTATATCAAAATTGATTAAAACAAACCTATAACAAGAGAATCAAATGTTAGTCATTCCAGGTAGGAGATCTAGTATTAAAATAGAATCATAAGAACCTTCCAGATCAGGATAGTAAGGGAAAATTTGAGCCTAACTGGTTGGGTCCTTTCATCATCACAACAAGCTATGGATCAAGAACATACCAACTGTCAACACCTGAAGGTGAACCCTTGCAAGAGCCAACTAACAACTTGCATCTAAAAATTTTTTATGCCTAGTCTTAAAGTGTATAAATGTAAAAATACAAAAAATGATCAAAATCCAAAAAAAAAGTGAAAAAGGATTGAAAAAAGTAAAGAAAAAATAATTGTCCTTTAGAGAAAACCACTTTGGTGGTGCTTTGGGAAAGTACCTTGGTGAAAACCTAGCAAACATGCACCTTGTGTAAATAAAGTACCTCCATCTATTCTTTGGATCTCATTCCTTGCACCACCTTTCATCCATCACCCACCTGCATCCTTATCATAGCTTGACACTGTGAAGCATCGCAATCCTGTTAGTGCTACTTGGCATATTTTGAAGGTCAGTTTGTCCTGCCTTTATTGAAGTAGTCTACTGTGTCACACTGGGGGCACTTCATCACAAATCATATTGGGTTCTTGTAAATCTTAAGGTCACCAAAAAATCCAAAAATATTCAAATATTGTATAGTTGAAAATCCAAAAACATTTACAAAATCCTGTACAACTAAAATCCAAAAAAAAAAAGAAAATTGTAAAGGAAAATTTCAAATCATCCAAAACACATCAAAATCCCTAAAAGTTTGAAAACATCAAAAATCCAAAAAAAATGGTGCATTTGTCTAACTACACTGTCTTTGAGCTTGAACATAGGCAAGTCCATCATTGATGTGCCCCCGAGACACCCTAGGTTAGTCCTTTAGTAGTCTATAAACTGACATCCCATCACTTTTCATATCTCATCTTATTAATAAGTTGAGTTGGTCGAACTACGTGGTCTCTACATGTATTACGTAGGCAAGGCTTATCTTTGATCAGCCCCCAAGACCCCTAGGATAGGTCTTTTAGGTTAGGTTCTTGGTCAGAAACTCTCAAAAATTCTTAAAAATCCAAATATCTTCAAAATCCAAAAACATTCAAATAACTCAAGAAAATGCCTAAAACATCCAAATATCAGAAAGCCAAAAACATTTGAAAATAGAAAATCCAAAAACAATAAAAAATATTCAAAGACCTAAACATCCAAATATCTTAGAAAAACCCTAAAGAGCCTCAAATAATCGAAAAGCCAAAAACATCCACATAAACTTTCAAAAAGACCAAAAACATTGAAATATTCCAAGAAAATACAAAACCATCTACCCCATCTTACTTTCACCCACAATAAACCTTCACCCATAATAAGTCAATCGTTGCCTTGAACCTTTGGCAAAAAAAATAGAAAACAAGTATAGCAAGTCGTAAAGTGTTAACCTAAGTGTCAAAATTTAAAGTGTAAATCATAGGTGAATATGTCAGTGATGTTTATATCAATGACTCATCTTAGCATCATCATCCCAACATCAAACAACCTCTAATCAACATGTCTTAGGATGTATCCTTCCTGTGATGGACATCAGTATCAAACATCACCTTAGCTAAATTAAACAAACATGAGATATAGATAACACTAACTACTTGTTTTTGATCTTTTATTGTGATTTATCTTAAATGATCCATTCCAAGGACCTCTCAATGATGTCTATCAAAGAGATTTAGAGAGAAAGGAAAGGGGCATTGATCATTATCTTTCATCTGTTGTGCTTGTATATACTCTTGTAAAATAACCTTGATGCATACTTGCTTAGTTGTGTGTAGGAAGGTTGTTTGGAGTATGTTTTTGACTATTGAGTATGCTTTGGTCCAATATGTTCTAAGCTTCTAACTTGCATTCCAACAAGGTTTTAGTATGTCAAGATGTGAACAAGGACTATCTTATCTATTTGTCAAGTCAAAGTCTATTACACTAGATACAACGTCGTCTTAGTTATCAATACCTTGATGCATTGTGTCTGTGTTGTTGGAGTTTCCAGCTATGGTCTAGCATCTCCTAAAGGGTAGCTACTCCTTATACTTAGGGACCCTAGGTCAGTGGCCAACAAATAGGAGATGACCAATTGGAAAACCACTCCTCTGCACTTTAGGCTCTGCATCACCAAGGTGGGTATCCCTATACATTAATGTAGATCATCACACTACAATGGTGGAAGGCCTTCAATGGGCTAAATCATCTACACAACTCTCCCTATTAGTAGTGACTTGTGGTAGTGTGGAAAGGGAAACATGAAAGCAAATCTAAACTAAGAAAGTAGGAAATGTTTTTGAATTAAAAGATTTTTATTTTTCCCTAGCTTCATACTTTGTGAATCTCCTTGACCAGTTTCTAATCCACATGAAGTCAGGAATGAAATAAAATCCTACAACAAACCAGCCATGGATTCTCATAACCCTACTACCTTGCAGCAGAAAACCAACAAAAGGACAATTAGCATGTTACTTAGTCATCCACACTACACCACATTACCCTCATTATCTCTATGCAAGCGATTACACCACTCCTTGAACGATAGGCACACATAAACATAACTCAAACAACAAATGTGTTTGAAGCATCAACACAACCCTTGATTATATTGATTCCAAAGATAATGCAGACAATATTTTGGAAAACATACATATTGAAATATATAATGAAGTAGAATACAAATGTTGTATGGTGGTCATCTATTGTTATTATAGAGCATAACTCATTACATTCCCTATCTATGTCCAAAGGACTTACCCTATTCAACTTGACTCAAAGCAAAGAATTACAAAAAGCATAAAAAATGAAATATGGTAGGGAAACACTACACTAGACCACTCAGGTTGGAGAGTCAAAGTACGAATAGAAAAAAAAACAACAAAACTTGTCTTTATAGTGCAAGCATAACTCAAATTTAAAATTCATACCTTAACCCTAACTTAATCAAAGTTATAGAAAGGATGAGAATCTGATTAGATTACAAAAATTCAAAATTCCCCCCAAAATGAAGCAACAACTGGCCATAAAGGCCTCTGACACCTCGAGCACACTCTAGCATAGTCATTCATGAATGTAGGCATGGTACTCCTGGGAAATCCACAATCACAGAAAGAGAAAACCACACCCTAACAAAGAATATAACCACTACAATACTTTGGGGAATAAATGGTGCCTCTCAACAATCACTTCGGCCTTGGAAGAAGTGCAAGAATGTGATATGAAGCTATCTGGAATCGATCTAGTAGCTGAGAAATGGATGCACCATTACTGTGCAATCAATACCCATGAATAGGAGCAGCTAATCATTGGGGAAATCACATTTTGAACTATGGCCATTGATTCATTCCAATCGCCCCTAGATCCAACACCTATCGCTCATTGCCCATCACTTTAAAACATGACCGTTAGATTAACAGTCGTTCAAATCTCCACCATCTTGCACATTCATATATTGTTCGCCATACATGGGGTCCACCAGGACACGCATCCAAAATTCACTCATCTTGCAAGCTTGAAAATGGGCCCACACAAACCCTTGCAAGGTGTGTGACCACCATTTGATCTTGACCATAAAATTGAGCCGCCCAATTGTCCATAAAACCATCGCAACACCACATGACTCACAACAATGATGTGAGTCATCCAATTGCACAATTGGGTAGTGCCACTTGTCAGCCCATGTCATCATCTACCACTACATCTGTTGACTCTGTAGGTCCCACCAGGGACACACGTCACCATCTCACTGACCTTGCAATTTTTTGGAAAGCAATACTTTATTCATGCTAGGTGTGCGAGGAATGGCTAAGATACATTCAAAACATTCACTTTGATATCCACTATTCGGTCAAGGGCCCACGACAACTGGAACCAAGAAAAATCAACTCCTTCCACTTGCCATCATCCATTCTTGCTGACTTTACCATCAATACATGTCAACCTTATTTGGTCCCGCAGTCAACATCATACACTCATCGCCCTGTCGAAGAGATTTTCTTCAAATTCCTAGCGATACGCCAATGTCTCGTCGATGAAAGAGTCATCACGTTGTCAAAGAGACATGGATGAAACTCTTCCCAACACTGTATTGTCTCATTGATGAATCTCCATAGTGCTCCCATTGCCATGTTGAAGAGACATAGCCCATTCTCTCGCCGAGCACACACTATCACACCGACAATGAAGAGATTGCCAAGTTGCCAAAAATCTAAACTTTAGAACCATATGTCAGAGGTTGTGAACTTTTGAGAACCAATGATATGTTGATCAAGGGCCCACCTGCACACATAAAAATTTAATACACACATGCATATAAATCATGACTTAAAAGGGGGCCGCCTCAGGACATAGACTTAGGGGACAAAATATTTTAGGCACACAACTTAGGAAAAGATCAAATATTTCAAATGGGGTGACAACCGAAAAGACAAGGTAAAGGGGCCGGTAAACACATGACCGCCTAGACATAATTCATAACATAGGTGACTGGGAATCGTCGATAGTAGGGAGATCGCTAAGTCGGTAAGTTTCAAAACTTTAGAACCCCACGACATAGGTTCAAAAAACCATGAAACCCACGACTTAGAGAAAATGATAAAATACTTAGAAGGGGTCGCGACTAGGCAAACTAGAAACAATGACACAAAGTCATAACTTAAAGGGTCAAGCCTAAGCCAATGCAAGATGCCAACATGATTTTAAAACAAAAGTGCATGCCAAGGGTTTAGGGTTTTAGGATATAAGGGTTTAAGCCCTACATGCAAGTTTTGAACCCTGAACAAACAAAGTGGAGGAAAATCAAAGGCATAAGGGGAAAAATTTATAGAAATGGCCATGGATTTTATTAAATAGTAAGGAACAACAAAAAATCCTAATCTCAAAATGTGAGCAACTCATCATCCTACATTCATCTTCATCTTGCATTGTCTCATCACCATCTCTAATAAAGTCTCGATGGATCATAGACTTGTTGGATCTTTTGAAGCAATCATTGAAATCAAAGGTCATTCATTTTTTATTCTTCTATATTCTCTCTATGTTAGCCTAGTATCATGATAGTAAAAAAAAAATATCATCAATGCATCCACAAGCCATCAACATACATGCATCTCATAATCATGGTATAATCATAGAACACCCATCTCATAATCATATCATGTCATACATCCTGCATTATCATTTAAGTTGTGATGAATAATGTAGATTTGTTATTCTAAGAATCTTAAATCGTTGCATCACATATCATGCACATGCATTGCATAAGAATTTACATTATCTATCCATACATCCATATGCATACATGATCATATCATAAATTTCCATAGAAAATACACAAAAAGAAATGCATCCATAACATTTACATATACAATCATCCATTAAAAGATAATGAAAAAGAATAATATAATGCATCCATATCATTACATATCATGATGATTACATATCACATAGGCATAAGTAAATTGCATCCATACATGATCTAATATAAGCATCTCATATCATTTGCATCCACACATCATAAGCATAAAATAAGATGAACACATCACATCATAAATCATCCATATCCATATCATATATATATATCAAAAAATGAATGTCATGGTACAAAATCTAGATCAGTGTATGTATATCAATGATAAATACAAATATTCACGAGGCTATCAAAAAGGAGCCCATGAATGTATATCTGTGGTAAAGAATCAGGTGGAAAAATTAAAGTGTCTATACATAATAGCTAGCCCTAATGGCTGCTACCCTCTCTGGCCTGCCTCTTAGGTTGATCCTCTACTCTCGATTGTGCATCACCGTGCTATGAAAAATTAGGCTAAGATCCTGTAGTACATCCCATTGATAATGATGCCAATAATATGCAACCTTTGTAATTGCATCTCTATATAATTTGGCTGACACAGTCTTTCCATGTGTGGCCACCATTATAGCCTCTATTTGCTAGCACAGAGCAACCTCTGAGTCTCTCTCTGTAGTCATGGCTTGTACTTGCTATAATGCATGATCTCTCTTGGCCATGATGGCCACTACCTGCTACCATGCCTAGTCTCGTTCAATAGTGATACCCAAAATCTACTAGCGGGCCTGATCCCACTCACCAGTCAAAGTCTGCACCTGTTGTTTTAGTTGTTGTATCTATGCATCCCTCACATTTGATGGTGGTGGCGGTGCTGCCTGAGGCTAAACTTGTGGATGAACCTATGGCTGAACTTGAGGAGGATGTTGATCTACTGATGGAGTCTACAAAACCTGACCATCCTAGCCATCCTGGTGATCCTAGCCACCCTATCCTCTACCTCTAGCCCCTTGCCTCTGGGCCTCCCTCACTGAGGAGCACCCGCCATATCTGTCAAATGTCATGGGGGTACAAATGAAGCATCATATGCAGACATAGTCTTTGCTATCGCTTGACCCTGATCATAGGCCTAAGGCTAAGCTGCTAACTATCTAAAGCTCTCGACTGCCTTAGGAGCTAGAATGGTCAGTCCCCATGTGGGAACCTCTCTAGCCGACCTAGCAAAAAAGGCCCTGTACGCATCATCAGGCCTATCCTATACCTCTCCAAACTGTCGAGCCACCCTATCTATAAAATATCTCTCAATGATGGTGTGCTTGAGACCTTGCATATATCAGGTCTACCTCGCAAAATATAGTTGTTGCACATCATTGAACCATGGTGGCATCTAAAGCCATGGGTGCCAGTGGAAAACTATCATATCATCAATAACCTATCACCAGTACGAGAGCCCAATCTATCTAGTGTGGCTCAGGGTAATCGAACCTTTGTACCTCCAAATGGCGAGATCATCTAGCTCCACATTCACCATCTAAACTATAGGTCAAAGCATGACGATATGCTCCCATGCCCAAATATGAAATAGAGTCACTCCTACACCAATGGCTCTCCAATCACAATACTCAAAATCATGCAAGTCATGATATAGTGAGACTAGCATCACGGGCCCCCATGCAAAAATTATCCTCTTGTAGAGCATGCGATGCCACACTAAGCCCCATCCTGGTCTAAATCCTCTGTTGCATTTGTCGGGAGCAACCAAACCCGAAATGATGGCTGCAATAATCAATTAGAGGGTCGACACGTGACCTCTATACAACTCAAGGTCAATATGTGATGTAGATAAAACAATGTTCTCCATCTCCATAACCTCGAGGCAGGCATCAAATCCAACATCAACATCATAGATCACACGATTGCCATGTATTGAAAAATATAGAATATGCTATACATCCTCCAAGGTCACCATCACCTCTCCTGTCAGAAGGTGGAAAGACGATGTCTCATTGTGCCATCTCTCACACAGAGCAGTCATCATGACTAAATGTGTTTGGATAACAAGTGCATATGCAATGTACCAAAGCCTGATCTCTCCCAGGTGCTCCTGGCATAACTCTGACAAATCATCTAATCTCTCTAGCATGGTGGGTCTATGTTCATGTGACATCAGTGGTGGAAAGACCTCCTACATCCACGAAGTGCATGACATCAGGAAATCAAGGAAATTTGACTCAATTTTAAAATTTTAGCTCATAAATCACAATAGTGTTGCTATATTTAAATTTCAAATTACGATGCTCGACAACATTTCAAATTACAAATTGCAACATGTGTCACCAAACACAGGGGCGTCACGTTTTAATCTTTGGAAAACCCTAACCCTAATTTCTAAATAAGAAAAAGTGTCACTATACAAGTATGTGTCACAATTTAAAAATTAGAAACCCTATTTTTAAATCATGATTAGTGTCGCCATATAAACATGCATCGCTGTAATTCATTTCAACATCACTAATTTTAATTTGGGTGTTGTTATATAGCAATGCCACCAAATTTTAAACTTTCAAGCGCAATAAATGCATCAAAAAGTCAAATTTTAAATCAAGTTTTGAGTTACATACCAGTGGTCCTGTGCCTGGAAGCCACTGATACTCTTGAACTTTGTCAGAAATGTGCTTGGGAAGCTCTCGACGTGCTATTTCGTCAGAGGGTCAGAGCTCAAAATAACAAGAATCTCCAAGCTGTGAATGCACAAATGAGTTGAAAGTGACCCTTCCTGGCTTATTTAAGCTAGAAAATTAAGGTTTTTTACCCTAATTCCATCTTCAAGAAGGGGTTTATCATCATTTTCACCAATCTTGCCAATCTGGACCTAATTTTGCATCATTTTTTGTGTTTTTGGCATAATTCTTGCATCCCAAAGCCTTTCTAGACCGTCAGGGCAGCTTTTCACCTTTATCAAGAAATCAACCCAAAATTCAAAAATTTTGCCCGATTTCTCGAGGGGGAAGGGAATAAGATTTATCCTTTAGTAGCAGGGAATCAACTTTATCCTTCAGTAGTGGGGAATCTAAAAAATAAAATAAAAATTATGTTTTGATTTAAGCAGCAATTTTCACCTGAAAAATATTATTCTTTGAACCGAAGCAGCAGATACCTCATGATATGTATTGATACATAATGTTTTCATTGCTTTATTATCATCATGATGTGTATTGATGTCATTGTAGATGCAAGATGGATATGGTACTTATGATATTGCTATGCAAGATGGATGTTAGTTAGAAGAAATATTTGATGATGGATAAGAATAGGATATAAATTTGATGTTGTTGATGAGTATTTTTTTTGCTTTGCTTGGAGGCTTTACAATTTTGAACAATCATGTTTGATGTAGCAAACAAATACGATGCATCAAGGTATTAATGACCCAGGTGACTTTGTATTTGTAGACACTAAAAAATGTCCTGGATGATATCATGCACTCGAAATAGGTTTACTAACATCATTTCCTCTCCAAATTCATCTTCTTTTTGCTTAATTAATTTAATTAGCCTAGCTAATTAATTAATTGCATCATTTTCGTCCATTAACCTAGTTCATCAAATTGGGTTAATTCACTCCCCCTTCATGCTAAAATTTCATCCTATTAAATTAAATAAATCAAAACATTTAATTTAATCCCCTAAGTCATCTTATTTAATTAAATAACCCTAAGTTATTTAATTAAATATCATTTCATCTCTCTCCCCCTCATTTATTAAATTAATTAATAAATGTCATTTTAATTCTTCAGATCCCCTAATTGCATGATTAAACCTTTTTTAATTAGCAATTAAACTAACTTTCCTCTAAGCAAAGGGGAATATTCCCATGGAATATTCCTTATCTCCTTTTTGCACAATTAAGAATTTCTTTTAATTTGCAAAATGCCTTTTATCCTCATCCATAGGAATATTCCAAAAGAATATTCTTATTCCTCCATCATTTGAAAAAGGGATATTTTCACTTAGCTTCTTATGCAAGTTTAACCTTTATCCTTTTGAACAAGTTACCTTTGACTTATGTCTGCAGGTCAAAAGTGTGTTTGTTTGAAGCAATTGTGAACCCTTGATTAAATCCATCATGCATTCTCATCTGTTGATGAGAATCCATGATCCATGTCTCCTTTTTTCCTCCATCCTTGACCATTGATTATTTTTTTCAATCTCAACCCTCCATTTCTCATTTTCTCTCCTATAAATAGAACACTATTTGGAGACAAATGGATCCATCTTTTTCAGACCAAACTTATATTGTTGAATCTCATCTATCTTTCAATTGCAAAGTCATGCCGTTGAATCTCATATGCACTCACACTCATATTTCACTCACTTTTAGCTTGTTTTAGTTCGGTTTAATTGCATAATAGCTTAGAGCATCCATTAATGGCTTCCATGCATCCATCTTAATTTGTATATGAATTAGGGTTCCATTTTTTAGGTTAAAATTAGCTTAGTTTAGCTTAGCAATTGCATAATTGAGTTTATTTTTTAGCATAGAATCATGTTAACTTAGCTTGCATCATGTTTAATTTAGCATAAAATAGATTTTCATACATCAATCATAATGGTTTCATTGATTCTCTTCCATAGAATCGACTGAAACAGACTCATTAATCATGGGATTGGGAAAGGGTAGTCATTTCACATCAACACGACACCAATTCCAAAATAGGATAAGTTTCAAATAGGTTAGAGTAGGAATTTAACTATTTTTTTATAGTTTGTAACTTTCAGTTTTGATTAAATGCTTAGTTTAACTTTTATATTTGAATGATCTTGTTCGGTACATTAAGGTTTAGTGGGTTAATTATGCATCAATTCTTCATGGGTTAAGTGTAATCGATCCACATTGATATTTCCTCGTCTCACAGTATCCATTGCGTGGAGTTTGACTCAACATACAAAGAATATTCTTTCTCATAGCAGACATATGAAAACTTTGTTTAAAGTATATGGTTGGGTTGTGTTAAAAAAAATTCGGAATAGTTACACAAAGAGGTATAGAACACCTAACATTCAACTACTTCACGAATTGTTTCAACACAACTTTCACACACTTAATAAAGCAAGTATTTTCCATGGTAGTATTACAAAAATATCTTATAAACAACAAATCGAAATGACACTCAATTTCCCCCATTCCTTCTTCTCTAAATCCTTATGGACATCCTTGAGAGATCCTGGGAATGAGTCAAATAAATTAAATCATAAAAATAAGACTATAATAAGATAAGACAATGTTGTTATATCACTTACCATATTTGTTTGAGGTTTCAGGACTATTATCTGTTGTTGATCATGTCTATCATAGGAACAAATTTGTTAAGGCATATCTCAGTATGTTATTGGTGTATTGTCAAAAGATAGGTAGTTGATACTTTGGCATTGAATTTGTCTGTTTTGTAATTAAAAATTTGTCATTGTTTGCTTGAAAGTTCTAGTTGTTGATGTTTGCTTTGTTTGTTTGTTTGTTTGTTTCGTCAAAGGGTGAATGCGACGATTTGTTTTTTTATGAATGAAAAGTTTATTATGGATTTTGATGACGAAGTGGGTGTATGTTTTGTGATGATATTTTTATTGTTTTCAAGGTACTAACCTAGGGCCTCAGGGGCTCATCAAAGATAAGCCTTGCCAACGTTGTACACGTAGAGGCTCATAATTCACTTGGTTTGAATGTTTTTGATCTTTCTATTTTGTGAATGTTTTTGGATTTTGAATTTTTTTGACTATTTTTGGATTTTGAATTTTTTGACTAAGTTAAAATAAAGCATGATAGAAACCTAAAACGGATTGACCTAGGGTCTCGGGGGATGTTAAGTCTTGCCTACCTTGTACATGCAGAGACCACATAGTTTGACCATTTGACTCAAAAGTATTTTTGGGAAACAACATTGATAACTTGGATTGATATTCCACTTCTATGTATAGAGGATATGTTGTGGGAAATCTACTTGAACTAGCTATGAGGTTCAAGAAAATGTTGATATCTTAGACTATTTTGAGTGAAGGAATAATCCAACGATGTTGTTAAATGTTTTTATTTTGTTGTTTTGACCATGATAGGATGCTCAAAGATCTAATCCACAACCAACTTTAGGAAATTGTCCCCAATTGGAGACAAGACCAATTTCCTTGATCAGTAACAAGCCATGGTTGGACATAGTTTTATTATGGGACAAATGGGTGAATGCTTTGAATAACATAAATAGATAATGATGTAGGTCTCATTAAAAAATAGTGTCTGTTTGCCATGTTTTCACTATGGTACCTATTCTAGGAGCACCACAAAGTGGTTTTCACTCAAAGAATGTTTTATGCCTCTTTACTGTTTTTCTTGATTTTTGATATCTTTGTATTTTTTTATCCTTTTTCCATTTATTTGGATTTTTATCCTCTTTCCTGGGGTATTTTGATGTGCTTCATGTGTAAAACTTCTTAAGATAGTTGTTCAATAGTTTGGCTAAAGGTTCTCCTTCCAGAGTAGCCAACTGATAGGCCCTAGAGCCGTAGCTCACTATGATGACGAACGAGCCTAACCAGTTGGGTTCAAATTTTCCTTTGCCATCCTGATTTAGTTGTACCTTATGATTCTCCTTGAGGACCAAGTCACCAATTTGAAAGTTTATGTCTTTGATTTTCTTGTCATAACTTTGTTTGAGTTGATTATGATAAACTTGTAGATGGTTTAATGCACTCAAACACTTTTCATCTAGGAGCTCTAATTCATTTAGCCTAGATACCCTACATTCTTCGTTGCTAACCATGCCTTTTAATGAGAATCACAATGAGGGGATTTTTACTTTGATAGGAAAGACAACCTTTGATTCGTAGACCAAGGAAAATGGTGTGGCACACGTAGGTATTCAGATGCTAGTTCGATAAGCCCATAGGGTTGGGTTTAGCTACAAATTCCAATCACGGTCGATATCATTAATAGTCATTTTTAGTATATATATAGAATTATTTTATTACTATTATTATTGTTTGGGGAATTTCATACCCAGAGATCAGATAATTCAAAATGAATTTTGATATTTTATTTTGGTGATATAGGTCAATAGAATTGACTCTATCCATTTAGTGAAATACATTGTTGTTGTGATAATAAACTTGTGCCCATTAGATGAAGCGGGCAAAGTCTTTCCTACCAAGTCTAATCCCCATTATGAGAAAGGCCATAGTGTAGTGATGGGTCTTAGCTCCTGTGTTGGTGCATGAATAAGATCACTGTGTTGTTGACATTGCCAAAAAATTTAGGAATATGGAATACAATCTTGCTCCATGGAGGGCTAGTAGTACCCCATTCTCAACAAATTTTGGATTAGGTTAGGTCTGCTAGAGTGGGATCCACAAATACCTTCGTGTACCTATTGTAAGGTTGTTTTTTCCTCTTCTTCATTAAGGCACAAGAGTAACATACCATCTATGCTATGACAGTATAAGGTATCTCATAAGATGGTAAAGTGGGAAGTTCTACAAGTGAAGGTTTTCTTTTGGGTGGTCGTTAGGTCAAGTGGTATGATACCATGCTAGATGTAGTCAAAAGTATCTTAGAACCATGGGGAGTTAGGACCAACAACACATACTAGTTTTGATTCTCGGATGAAGAATTAAGGTACGAGCAATTGTTCCATGAGGAACTCATATTTAGGGACATTCTGTGGAATATAAAGCAGTGAGCCTATTGTCACCATTGTGTCGACAACTCTTTTGTTGATTTCAGGAACTTGTTCAAAGGTTATTTTGACAAAGTAGTCTTTGAAGCTATCCACCATCCTTTTATATGGAATCAACTTTTCATCCTTTGTCTAGTACTCATAGTTCACCTATTTGATCACTAGTTGAGAATCTTCGAAGAACTGTAGCTCTTTTATTTTCCATTCAATAGCCATTTTAAGCCCTATGATAAGAGCTTCATATTCTAAGATATTGTTCGTACATGGAAATGTAATCGTGTATTCCTTTGGTATGCTATCTCCCTATGGTGTGAGAAATAAAATTCCTACTCCAAAGCCATGTTGAGTGTGGGACCCGTCAAAGTAGAGAGTCCAATGGCCTATTTGTTTTGTCATCAAGATACTCTCATCAAGAAAGTCCACCGTGAGAGGCTTGTGATAATCTATGGGTGCTTCAACCAATTGGTCTGCTATGATTTGTCCCTTGATAGCTCTTCTATCCACATACTCTATATATAATTCACTCAAGATCATCACCCATTTGGTAATTCGCCTTGTTAGGGCTGATTTTTCTAGTAGGTACTTGAGTGGGTCAACTTTTGAAATTAGCTTTATCTTCCTATTTAAGATGTAGTGTCTCAGCTTTTGTGTTGCAAGCACAACTAAGAGACATGCCCTTTTAATGGGCGAGTAGTTCAATTCATATCCCAATAGTGTCTAGTTGATGTAGTAGACTTCTCTTTCTTTATTATCATCATCTAGCTAGGCTAGGAGAGCTCCTAGTGTTGCTTGTGTGGTAGACATGTAGAGTATCATTTCCTTTTTGGGAATAGGCGGCATGAGTATGGGGGGAGTAAGTAGGTACTTGATTTGTTGGAACACTTGGTCACATCTCCCATCCCACTTGAAGGTGATGTCCTTATGTAGGAGATGAGTGAAAGCGTGACATTTGTCATCCAGTTGTGCGATAAATTGCTTGATGGATTGCAACTTTCCCTGTAAACTCCTTAGCTATTTTAGTGTTTTTGGTAGAGGCATCTCTTGTATAGCTTTTACTTTTTTAAGATCCACTTCAATATCCCTTCTTGACACTATGTACCCTAACAACTTCTCGGATGTTACTCCAAACATGTACTTCTTAGGGTTGAGTCTTAGATTATATTGTTCAAGCTGATCAAACACTCTTGCAAGATTTGACAAGTGATCTTCCCTTTTGACATACTTTTATAGAATGTTATCCACATAATCTTCCATGATTGTGTGTAGCATATCATGGAAAATAGTTTTCATTGTTCTTTGATATGCTCCTCCTACATTCTTTAGGCCAAAGGACATTACATTCCAGTAAAAGGTCCCCAAGCACAAGTAAATGTTGTTTTGTATTGATCATCTAGAGAGATCTTTACCTGGTTATATCCAAAGAAAGCAACCATTAAGGAGAGCATCTCATGCTCTGCTGTTAGATCCACGATCATGTCTATGCTTGGCAACGAAAAGTCATCCTTTGGATAGGCCTTGTTCAGGTCTTTGAAGTCTGTGCAGATCCTTATACCCCCCGTAGGATTTGACACTGGTACTAGATTTGATATCCATTGTGGATAATCAATGGGTCTGATACAACCCACATATAGTATTTTCTTTAGCTCTACCTTTACCAATAATGCTATTGGAGGATGCATTTTTCTAAGTTTTTTCTTGATAGAATTTTCTCCAAGAACTACAAATAAATGATGTACCACTAATGTTGGATCTAGTCCAAGCATGTCAGCATAGGTCCAGGAAAAATTTACCTTTCTCTCGTTGATGACTACTATGAAATTTTATTTCTCTTGAGGATCAAGTGATGCCACATGGTATGTTATCTTTGGGTTTTCAATTGTGCCAACATTTATAGACTCTACTTCTTCTACTAGGAGTGTTGATCTTTGTTGGTACTCATAGATGGGGATATTAAACACCATCCTCGGGTGCCTTGGGGAGGTTTTCACCATTGGATGTGTCCTTTATTTTCTTCTTTTTTGGATCTGATAGAACCACAGTGTGGTCTTCTCTAGGAGATTTTTTTATGTTTTTTCTTTCATTTTTGCAACTGGAAGATTCAATCTCTCCACTGAAGTATGCATCCTATTCAAGCTCCATGAAAAAACCTACTTTGTGATATCCTATTGGTATGTCTATTCAAAGTCCCATGAACTCCATGATTGCCTCATCATTTTGGAATTGATTCAGAACAGGTGTATGTTGTTGTTGGTATCAATCTATCAATTGTGGGTAGCACAGGGGTAGGCTATCATCTTTATTTGCCAAGATTATAGAGGTTGTCAAAATGGTAAGTATGGCTTAGGTGTCTTTTTCCCACTGAGTGTCTAAGTCATCCTTACTAGAATTGGGGGAATCATATCCAGTGATAAAGGAAAGGGAGTCCCATTCGTATTCGTTATAATCCTGAGAGTGGTCTTGAGAAACTGGAGAGGGAATCTATCAATGCTAAATTTGTCAAATAGGTCTTCAATGGGTAAGTCATTGTCCATGATATGGTAGATATCTAGTGCCTTAACACTAGTATAATTTTCTTATTTCTTAAAAGAAGTTCATCTAGATTTTTGGATAACCACGTCTATTGGCTTATAACCTAGTCCCATATTTTTCTTCCATTGTTCCACTATGATCGGCTCCCACCAAACCTGTTTGTGTAGCCCAAGGCCACCTGTTCCTTGATACCCCATTTTTTTTAGCTAATCGATAACCTCTAGTGTTAGGATCAATTAGATTGGGTTGTGATGTTTCTGGTTCTTTCTGGTCCTCCTTGTAAATCATAGATGAGAATTCCTCCTTGAATATTTCTTCGTCTTTCATGTCTCCCCACCTAGTGAAAACCATGGGTTTGGATATCATTGTACTATCTTCATCTCTTTGAGACTTCCATAGACTTTGGATGTTGGTGGAAGCATGTTAATGTAGAGTGCTTGGTTGAAATGGTAATTCCCATTACCCTTGTCTAGTACTTGAACCTTGGATTCCATTTTCGGTTGCTCACTTGATGTGTTCTTGGTTGAGGTTGATGGTAGCATGGAAGGGTCAACATATGAAAATGAGTGGAAGGATTTGTCGTTACTAGGCACACATTGGATTTTATTGTACTTCTCTTCCAACTTTGCACAGAAATGAAAAGGCTTAGGATCGACATATAGTGTTACTTCTTTTCCTTCATGGGGAAATTTTAGGCATTGGTGGAAGTTCGATGGTACTACTTCTGATGCATGGATCCAAGGGTGGCCTAGGATGAGGTTATAAGGAAAATCAAGGTCAAGTAATTGACATGTGGTTTTTGTAATGGTCGGTCCTATTTGTACTAGTAGCCTGACTATTCCTTCTGAATTCCTCTCAGGGTCATCATAAGCCCTTATTGTGATTCTCTTGCCTTTGTCAATCACATCATTAGAATACCCCAAATATTTAAGGAATTTTAAGGTACATATGTCTAAACCCACACCATTATCTATCAATACTTGCTTGACCATGGTTTTGTGAACACCAACCTCTATGTAGAGGGCTTGGTTGTGGAATGTTCTTTGTGTTAGATCTTTCTCAGAAAAGATTAGATGATTATTGGCTATGATATTTCCAACCATGGCTTGGAACTAACTAGGATCGAGGTCGTTAGGGATCAATGTTTCCAATGCTTTTTCCAATATCTCCCTATGTGTGGGTGATAGTTTCACCAGTTCTAGGATCGAGATTAAGGCTAGTCTTTTTTAACTATTCCACAATGTTGTAGTCACTTGGTGACTTAGTTGTGGGTTTGGAAGGGGCTCCTTGTATTGTAACTCTTCCTTGATGGGTAGTTACATTGTAGTCATTGTCTCCACCTCGTATGGTCACTACGTTTTCCCTATTGTCATCAACTTGTGAAAGGGTTCCTAAAACTGTGTTGTTGTATGTGTATCCAACATTGTGGTAAGTTTGTTCCTTTCCTTTGTCATTCCTTTTAGCGTGGTCTAGGATTGGGTTCAAGTATATTTTTAGGTCCTTGTTTCTGAGATTATGTTTGACGCCCACTCCCACTTTGTCTATCAAGTCTTGTATGAGGTGTTTGAGTTGCATACAATTGATGGTCGTGTGTCCTTTGATCTTATGGAATTCACACAAGTCTTTTTCGTTATACCATGGTGTTTTGAAGCTAGGTTCATCATAATTCAGGTGATCATTGACTTTAATAAGGTTTTTTTGTACTCATTTATGCATGATTGTTTCAAGTGACTCTCCTAGTACTGTGAACTACCTCCTCGATTGATCATACTGCCTCTGTTTCCCTCCCTAATTTTTTTGTTGATTGACTATTTGATTGTTCTTGGGATAGGTGAGTTGGTTGTTTGGGTATTATTTGGAACATAGCTCATTTGTGATACCTTTGGTTTGTTTTGAGATGTGTTTTGTACATGCCATAGTTCCCTAGCATCAACTACTCCATCATTTGTAACATTTGTTCTTTGTCTAGATCTTAGGTTTATCATTTGAAGTAGAGGGATTGTCTTTTGAGTTGTTCAATTTGCGAACTCCCCTTGCAATGAGTGCTCTCTCAATATGTAATCCTTTTTCAATGGTTTCTTCAAAGTCTTCTAGACATAACATTGTGAGTTGGTAGTTGATCTTGGGTAAAACATTAGTAATGAATATGTCTATCAACTCGTTGTCCGGAATAGGCCATTTGCATCTACTAGCCTTGTGCCTCCATCTCTGTAGATAGGAGGTAAAGGACTCTCTTTGACTTTTTTTGATATTGGATAAGCTTGTGATGGTGACATCTTGCTCGATGTTGAATGAGAAGTGACTTATGAACTGGCTAGATAGTTCGTAGAAGGTTTTAATTCCTACTGTCAAACGGGTGAACCACTCCATAGCATGACTTGTAAGGCTGCATGGAAATAGCCTCATGAGGTATGATTTGTTTTTTCGTACCTCCATACATGATACTATGAAGTCTCGTACATGCTCCACTGGATCTCCTCTTCCTTTATACTTGTTGAACTTGGGTATTTCAAAGTTTTTTGGAAAAGGTACTAAAGTGATAGAATGATCAAATGTGAATGGAAATATTTCTTGAAGGATGTAGGTATTCTTTTGTTTTCCTACCTACATGTCTGATATTTGCTAACTCATCACCTGTAGTTGTAGTTCCATCTCAATTTTTGTTACATTTGTTTGAAAGCCTTGCGTGTAATAGCCTTATTTTCCCACAACATTTTTTTGGTCATAAGTTGGATAGAATGGGGGTATTGACCCTTGGTAGCTGTTTTGAACATAGGGTGGGTTATGTCCTTGTTGAGTGTAAGGAGTGTTAACTCCTTATTGAATCTAAGGAGGGTTAGCTTCTTGTTGCTTGGATGAATTATACTAAAGGTTACCTTATTGATGTGTTAGTGGGACACCTTGTTGGTAGGATGAATTGGGAAGGGTACCCTGTGGTACCCCTTGTTGTTGGTACAAATTATGTTGAAGGTTTCCTTGATGATGCATTGGCAGGTTACCTTGTTGATGGGATGATTGGAGAAGGGTGCCCTGTGGCACACCTAGTTGTTGAGATAGACTATACTGAAGGTTTCCCTAATGGTGCATTGGTGGGTTACCTTGTTGATTGGATGACTAGAGAAGGGTGCCCTATGGCACACCCTGTTGTTGAGACAAATTATATTGAAGGTTTCCTTGATGGTGTGTTGGTGGGTTACCTTGTTGATGGGATTCCTGGAGAAGGGTGCCCTGTGGCACATCGTGTTGTTGAGATGGACTATACAGAAGGTTCCCATAATGGTGCGTTGGTGGGTTACCTTGTTGATGGGATGACTAGAGAAGGGTGCCTTGCTATCTGTTGGGTAAGAATCTCTAATTTTAGTTCTATCTCTATTTTTGGTATTTTTTTTGCGAGTCTTGCATATAATAGCCTTGTTGTCCTACCATATTTTGGTCATATATTAGGTATTGTGAAGGTATAAGACCTTGGTAACCATATTGGGAATAAGGAGAGTTAGCTCCTTGTTGGGTATAAGGAGGGTTAGCTCCTTGTTGTTGGGATGGACTATACTGAAGGTTTCCTTGATGATGCATTGTTAGGTTACCTTGTTGTTGGGATGAATTGAGAAGGGTGCCTTGTGGCACTCCTTGCTGGGTCAGGCTATATTGAAGGTTTCTCTGATGATGCATTGGTGGGTTACCTTGTTGGTGGGATGAAATGAGAAGGGTTCCCTATGGCATTCCTTGTTGGGTTGGAATATACCGAAGATTTCTTTGATGATGCATTGGCGGGTTACCTTGTTGGTGGGATGATTGAAGAAGGGTACTCTATGTCACACCTTGCTATTGGGATGGACTATACTGAAGGTTTCTTTGATGATGCATTGTCAAGTTACCTTGTTGATGGGATGACTGAAGAAGGGTGCTTTGTGGCACACCTTGTTGTTGGAATAGACTATACTGAAGGTTTACTTGATGATGTGTTGGTGGGTTACCTTATTGATGAGATGATTGAAGAAGGGGTTTTTGTGGCACACCTTGCTATTGGGACATAATATACTAAAGGTTTCCTTGATGATGTGTTGGTGGGTTACCTTGTTGATAGGACGACTAAAGAAGGGTTCCCTATGGAACACCTTCTTGTTGGGATGGACTATACTTAAGGTTTCCTTGATGATGCATTGGAAGGTTACCTTGTTGATGGGATGACTAAAGAAGGGTTCCATGTGGCACACCTTGTTGTTGGGGATGATATGGAATGGTACCCTATGGTCCACCTTGTTGGTGGTACTATTGATGAGGAGGGGGACCTCGTTTTCTACCTTGTTGATGGTACTGCTAATTAGGAGGGGGACCTTGTGTTCCACCTTGTTGATGGTACTGATTGTTTGGAAGGGGACCTTATGTGCCACCCTATTGATGGTACTAATTGTTTGGAGGGGGACCCTGTGTTCTACCCTGTTGATGGTGCTGATTGTTTAGAGGGGGACCTTGTGTTCCACCCTACTATTGGTACTGCTGATTTGGAGGGGGGTCCTATGTTCTACCTTGTTGATGGTATTGATTATTTTGGGAAGGGTTGACATTCAAATTGTTTTGATGTACATATTATCCGAGAGGTGGATTATTACTTTGTGGTACACACTGGGATGAAACCCCTTGATGCTATTGTGCCACTACTACTTGTTTGATCTGAGTTGGTTTTCTGTACAAGGGGTTTTCCTTAGGGTTAGCTCCTTGTTGCTAGGATGGATTATACTGAAGGTTTCATTGATGATGCATTGTCAGATTACCTTTTTATTGGGATGAATTTTGTGGCATTTCATGTTGGGTCGGGCTATACTAAAGGTTTCCTTGATGATGCATTGTTGGATTACCTTGTTGGTGGGATGAAATGAGAAGGGTTCCCTATGGCATTCGTTTTTGGGTAGGACTATACTAAAGATTTTCTTGATGATGCATTGGTGGGATGATTGAAGAAGGGTGCTATGTGGCACACCTTGTTGTTGGGGTGAACTATATTGAAGGTTTCCTTGATGATGCATTGGTGGGTTACCTTGTTGATGGGATGACTGAGGAAGGGTTATCTGTGGCACACCTTGTTATTATAATAGACTCTACTGAAGGTTTCCCTGATGATGCGTTGGAGGGTTACCTTGTTGATGGGATGACTAAAGAAGGGTGCTCTGTGGCACACCTTGTTGTTGGGATAGATTATACTGAAGGTTTCCCTGATGATACATTGGTGGGTTACCTTGTTGATGGGATGACTAAAGAAGGGTGCCCTATGACACACCTTGTTGTTGGGATGGACTATACTAAAGATTTCCTTCATGATGCATTGGCAAGTTACCTTGATGATGGGATGACTGAAGAAGGGTACCCTATGGAATGCCTTGTTGCTGGGGATGATATGGAAGGGAACCCTATGGTCCACCTTGTTAGGGTACTACTGATGGGGAGGGGGACCCTATGTTCCATCTTGTTGATGGTACTACTAATTAGGGGGGGGCTTTGTGTTCCACCCTATTGATGGTACTGATTATTTCGAGGGGGACCCTATGTTCCACCCTGTTGATGGTACTGATTGTTTGGAGGGGGACCTTGTGTTCCACCCTACTATTGGTACTACTGATTTGGAGGGGGACCCTATGTTCCACCCTGTTGATGGTATTGATTGTTTTGGGAAGGGTTGACATTCAAAGTGTTTTGAGGTATATATTGTCTGGGAGGTGGATTGTTGCTTTGTGGTACGTATTGGGATGAACCTCCTTGATATTGTTGTGCCACAACTGCTTGTTCAATTTGAGTTGGTTTTTTGTACAAGGGGTTTTCCTTAGTTTGACCATTGTTTTATGAAAATAGGTGGCATGTTTGGAATTATTGTTGGTTCAGTTATCTATCTCACAACTGAGTTAACCTCTAAGGGCATAATATTAGGATCCTTAAGGGCCTTGACATTAAAATCCACTGGTATTTTAGCACCACTTTGTGCTAACTTGAAGAAGTATGAATTTGGGTCTTTTCTCATCAATTTGTCCATTAGTTTGAGCACTATTGGATTGTTGGAATGCTCAAATAATTCTTCATCATTTATCTCCTCCTCAGTATCTATCTCCTCTATGGTTACTCTTTCTGGATCCTAGTTGTTTTGTTCTATCACTTCTTTTCATTTGTAGGTTATCTCTTCCTCAATGGTGTCCCTATACATAAGTCTCTTTTGGGGTGTTTCAAGGTCGCTTGCTTTATAGCCCCATGGGCCATCTTTGTCATTCATGGTGTTCATTGGTGGTATGCTAGTGTTGTTTTTGTTCCCTTCCATGTTTTTTCTGTGTTGTGATCTTGTAGTTTTCATAAACAACTGCCAAGCTTTTGTGAACATTTTCATGACTCCTAGCTATGGAAAAAAAATGCTTTTGTTTTTCGATTTTCTATTTTAAGGAAAATGAAAGTTTTCTTTTTTGGATTTTCAGTGTGTTAGATCCAAAGGGTGGTTGGCCCATTGAAAAGCGAAATTAGAAATGGTCTAGTGTATTTTGATGGTTGTGGTATTTCTCAAGATGTACCCTTTGCAAACTTTAGAGTGGGACGGTTCTTTGAAAGTCAAAGTATGGACTTCCCTTTAAGGATCTTGATTTTGTTGGATCTTAGGATTCTACTCTTTAAGGAGATCATGAGGGGTGTATATCTATTTCCACATAGGAGTTGTTGTCACAGGTCTTCCAACTACCAGGTCTGCTTTCTCTTCCTCTTCATCTAATATTTTTGCTGCATTTCTTCACTAGTTGGGTGTTTCGGTCTTCAAATATGAAGGTCCTTAAACTACTAATGATATCAGTTTGTTCACCTTCAATGTGTGTGAGACCAGGTTGTAGGATTGGTACTACAAGGTTCAGTTGTTGAATCAGAGCAACTAGTCACCAAATGGTCATACAGTGAAACTATGGATGTTTGTGATCTGGTTTTTTATGAAGCTCAAGACCCTAGAGTTTGAGTGTTGTCTGGGGTGATACTATTTTCAAAACTCAAAATGTTGAGGGTCCTGGATTGATATCTCACTTCTTCTAGAGGATATGTTGTGAAAAATCCTACGTGGACTATTTGTGAGTCCCAAGTAACTATTGATATCTTAGAAGTGCGAGTGAGGAAATAATCGAGGTTTGTGTACTTTGATTTTGATTTCCAAAAGTAGGATGGAACTGTGAAAGTGGATGAAGGGCTATATGACATCTGGTTTTCCAACTGTTTTGTTCCAACAAGTATCTTGTAAGCAGCTTCGGTTCGCTTTTCCCAATTGTCAACAGGATAGAGCAATAGCGTTGGTTTTTGAGAAAAGGTGCCAAATTGTGAGCAAGAGTGGCCATATTTATCAAATACGGCCTTGAATGTGGAAAGTGCTCAAGTTTCTAGAAAGCAAGTGTGATCTAGGATGGCAAGTGCAAATTTTATGTGTTTCTATCAAAGGCATTGATCACTCAGTCAGAAAGTGAGTTGTTTTGGCAAGTGCGAGCATATTAGTGGCAAGTGTGTTGTTTCTTAGGAAGCAAGTGCATGAGTTTCACATCAAGTGCATAGTTTCTAGAAAATGCAATTGATTTTCATCAATGAAGTTTTTGGGATAGAGAGAAAATGTAATGATCTTTTAGAAATTGCGCTAAAAAAATAGCAACTACGATGGAATATTTAGAAAAAGTGGTCTTTGTGTGTTCTATTTCTAGTTTGAGCAATCTTTCTCTAGATTTTTGCAAGTTAAGTTGGATTTTTTCCTCAATTTGTTTTTGTTTTGAGTATGGAAAATGATATAACAACACTGAATTGACCCAAAAAGCATGAGCTTTATGTGACCTTCATATCTATGGCTTTAAGTCATGAAATCATGACACCCAAGCCATAGTTTCCAAATGTTTACTTTGATTTAATGTAGCTTGAAATTGAAGCTTGAATATTTAGAAACCTTTGAGGAGATCCTTTAAGGAGTGAAAATATAGGGCTTCTCCTAAAAGCATACACTAAGTCAAAGGGTTTATGATTCAACCATCATGTTCAGTGTTTCTTTGGATGTATTCTTTTTAAATCAAGCACAAAGTTTGATGTCAATTTTTTTTTGAGTGTTTTTGGAAAGTTTATACATAAACGAACATTACAACCCTAGAGATAGAAACCATCCTTTTAGGTAGGCATGGGCCTAAAGTCAGACATGGCAAGTAACTTCTTGGAAGTAAATTCTTATGCACCACTTTCAAAGAATGTTTTTAGATAAAAGGGAAACTTCTATAAAATTTTGGTTCTTAGTAATGTTTTGGGGTTATGAGTTTTGATTATCTATACATGCGATGTTTCACTCAATTAAGAGGTTTCCTAGCCCTTTCGGGTTTTAACGTATCACATGGATACTGGGGGAGACAAATGTCGGTATAGAACAACATCAACTGATAGGTGAGAACTTTCCTCACATCCACAATAATTTGTATAGCGGTCCAAAATGAGAGTACCACTTGGGTTGCCTATGAGTTCTCTAGTGCGAGATGTTTCTCAATAGGTAGGCCCTCTAAAAGGTATGCTTTGAAAATAAAGGTGCAAAGCTCAAGATTTTTTGGCTCACCCAAGATTACGAAAAGGTGTGAGGGGAGAAGACAACCATCTAGCTTGCCAAACACTAAATGTACAACATACAATTAATAGCAATTCGATTCTTTTTAAGCATCTCAAGCGGTGTTATCCTCAAAAATATGTTAATAAAGTATAACAATTATTCTTTTAAATTGCACCAATATGAAGTATTCTAGATATCAATCACTTAAGATAGCAAAGGTGCGATATAAAAAGAATGATTTGTTCATTTTTAAGCCCAAATTTGAGTGTTCCTATCCTAGTCTTATTTGGTCAACAAAAACAAATGCAAGCATACATCAACAAAAAAGGAAATCATTTTGGTCATTTGTATTGTTATTTTTATGCACCAAAATAAAGATTCCTAATTTAAAAAAGCTTGGAAAGAGTTCATTTTTAGAGCACCCAAATTGAAAGGTGTGGTTGTTGTAGGTTCTTTTTAATCACTGAAATGAAAGTTCCTAACTTAGAAAAATTTAAAATGGTTTATTTTAGAGCACCAAAAATGAAGTGTTCATTTGTGTTGTTCTTTTTAAGCACCAAAATCAAGTTTCCTAATTTAAGAAAGATTTAAAATTGTTCATTTTAGAGCACTTAAAAACAAAGTGTGTTTGTTGTAGGTTCTTTTTAAGCACTAAAATAAAGATTCCTAACATTAAACATCATTGTAATCTAGAGTTCTTTGATCATTCATCTTCCCTACAAAAAACAAGTTAGTGGTTTTTGAAATCCTACATATACAAATGTTAATACCTGTCACACATCCAAAATCAGGCATTCATTAGTGAAAAAATAAAATTCAAGTTAATAGATCTCAGACACAGGTTTGACAGAGCAAAAGCACTAGAAAACTAGCAAGTGTGCCCTCTGTCAGAGAGCAAAAGCGCATAAAAACTTCAAGCGTGCCCTATGTCATCAGTCGGATGTGCAAAAAAATATCAAGTGCACAGATCTTAGTGTCAAGTGCACGGGTTTCAGAGTCAACTATGTAGATTCTTTGACAGGAAATTGCAGAAATTTCTGGAACAGTGCATGAAACATTTTCAAAAGTGTTTTGAAAACCTGCAACTTTAGTCTAAACTCAAAAAATTGTTAGTATTTAGGACCGTGGTCCCACCAAGCATGCCAAAATGTGTGAGGGGGAAAATCATAGACATAAGATGAGATAATTGAAATGAAATAGAGATCTAATCTAAATCAAAACAATAACTCTTGATCTATTCCTACACGCATGAAATGACTTTCTAAGCTATTGAAAAAACAATAATTAAAATCCTACGATTACCAACTTGAATTCAAACAAAGCGAAGTTACCATCCCATGTCAGAGTGTGCTCGCATGATGGTTTGTTCATATCACTATGAAGCCTCCATAGTTCATGTGCGAGAATCTTGGATGAATGATGCATTTGGTTGATGAAAGGTATGTTGAAGCTCTATCAATGGTGATCTCAATAGTAATTCATTGCATAAGGTATGTTGGTTCTTCAATCCTTTTTTGTGAGGAAAGAGGTTTGTTATATAGAAAAAGTGATTTCAAATGAACGATCATGATTAAACAATGTTGAATCAAGATTGACGGTCAAAAGGTGTTGAGAGGATTTATACATGAATAATCTGTGAAAAATAGATTACACAATTTGTGTGATTGAAGAAATAGATTGAATGATCAATGAGATTGAGGAATGGATTGATCGGTCAAGAATTGATTGATTAGTTAGGGAATCATAATTTGCTCAATCAGAAATAAATTGATCTATCAAGAATAGATTGAGAAATCAGGGGATCGTAATTTACTCAATCAGGAAAGTGGTTGAGAAAGATTAATTATTTGATTTAATTAATTAATTCATTTTGGAGTTGAGCATGCAAATTAAGTTTGACTTTTGCAAATAAAGCTGCATTAGTTTGACTTGATTTAATAAGATGTTTTGAATAGTTTCATTTAATTATTCAAATTTTGGAGGGAAAGTGTTGTAATTAAATTATTATGATTTAATAATTCAATTAACTTTGACCTGGAATAAGGTGATTTAGCAACGTAATTAAATAATTGGTTTTATTTAACTAATCAAGATTAATAAAGTTAGATTAGGACTTTATTAAATAAATATAATTTATTTAATTAGTTGAAATGATAGAAAAATGAATTAATTAAATAATGTCATTTTATTCAATTAATAACATAAATAGGGTTTTTTGGACTTTATTAAATAAATGGAATTTATTTAACTAGTCAAAAATGATGGAAAAGTGAATTAATTTAATAATGTTGTTTTATTCAATTAATAGGGGAATTAGGGTTTTGGATGAAATTGATGTGAAATGCAGTGATGTTTGATGATAATGATGTTGATGTTGTGAAAATGTTGTTTAGTATGTGTGATAGGTGTTAGGTCAATTTTATATGTCTACAAGAATCAATAAAGTACAATATGAATTTAGCACTTTGCACAAGGGATAATAGCAGTACCAATGAAATTCCTAAGCATAAGCATGTGATATGAGTAGTGTGTTATACAAAAACAACTTGAGAGTGTGGTTGGGAAATACTTCAAAGCAATATCCTAAATGAGAGTAGCCCAAAATGTGAGGTGGATGTCCTGAAACCAAACAACAAGCTCAAGACTAGAAATCTGACCCATTCTTTGCCAAGGAATATTCCTAAGAGTAACCATTTATTCATTTCTTCAATCCTTACTTAAAATCTCTCTCCAATCCATTTGTAGATGAATAATTGGAATCACAAAATGGATGGCAAGGAAAGGAACCACATTATAAATTCTAAAATTTTGATCCTTATCCCTCCATGGAACTTTCCTACCATTCCTAATAAGCTCTGTCAATCCTTGTTGAGGATCCCAAGCATGGATACATGAATCAAAGATTTTTGGGGCTATGTACTCTCTTGCTCAATTAGGGTTTTTCACCTAAAAAGAGAGAGATAGGCCAAAAACCTAGGTGGTTCACTCAAATTAATGTATATATGATGGAATTATGCCTAAATGCAATGATCTAAATGTAGCAAACATATAAAATTGATTGATTATTTATGCTAAACCTAAGAAATATGAAGTGTTTGAAAACACAGTGTGATAGGAAAAAATGAACTATAAACATGCACAAAAGAAATCAAAATTGAATGAGACTGAACATAGTGCACCTGGAGATGGATTGATGATGTCTAAAGATTATGGAATCTAACAAAAATCACTTTTGATGACTAGTGGGACACATTCAACACTGATGGTGAATTAGTCCTTCTTTAGGTAATCTGTCTTGAAACTGGTTTTAGACTGTCGGGAACTGAAATCTAAACAAATCAACTTTTCCAGCCTAGCAATGGGACTTATTTGCCAGTAATGGTGAATCAGTCCTCCTACAAAAATCTACAAGTTTTGAAGTCAACTCTGTGGGTCTAGATCTACACTTATCTTCTTATTGGGTTGATGGAACGAAATCTGCAGAAAACGGGTTCAATGTTGTCTCCAAGCTTGAATTAGGTTTTGGTTGAGTTGAATAGATTTTTTTACTTGTTGAACAATTTTCAACACCTATTTCTTTGAGAAATATACCTACAAGTCCTGCAAACACACATGCAAAGAGGGGAAAATGGTTAAGGGTTAGAGTATATGGATTTGCCTTGGTCAAATCCCACTTTGGTAATCAAACCCTTGATAAAGAAATGAAATGAAATGAGAAAGGAATGATGAATAAACAACATGCAAGTGTCCTAAAATCACCAACCCCTTGTTGTTGAAGTCTGAAGATATGTCAATGGCTACTCTAAGATGCTTGATAATTACTTGATCAAATGATGCTATGATGGATTGAATGCTTTGAGTGTGTGAGATGATTAAGTGAATAAGATGAATGGGGGGGTTAAAATGGATGGAAAACACTTATTTATACACACTTATGCCCTAATTACTCAAAAATACATCATAGACCAACATAAGATCTTGATGAATAAAAACCGGAAAGGAAATTTGAATTTATTTTGAATTTTGTGCCAAGAGGGACTCATTCGCCACCCATGGTGAATGGATCCCACTCAAGGCTTGCAAGTGGGTGTCGGGAATTAAGTTGCATTTAATGTTGTTTGTTGTGTTTAGATGCAAAAATATAGTTAATTAAACCTTGTAAGTGCATAAAGGGGCCAAATAAGCATAAGAAAGGTTTAATTAGTGATGACAAGCCTAGAAAAGCATGAAAGTTTGTTACAAGACTTTATAACACTTTGAAATAGGACTTGGTAAGGGATAAAAAGGGAATATTTAGATGAATTATAATAAGAAGAGTCTAGAAAAGTGTAGAAATGTGTTACAACACTTCGCAGGACATCATAAAGTGTTAATAATTTGAATATTCAAGACCTAATGTGAATGTATAAGTTACAGTACACCATTAAATTTAAGCAAAATAGGCCAAGAATCATAGGGAAAAGACCTAAATGACCATGAAAATTTCCATAGATCCATTTTTCTATGGTACAATACCTAGCCAAGAATGATCTCCAACATACCTAGAAAGGTGCACATCACAACTCCAAATGTCATTCATAACATTTTGCTCACCATGGAAGTTTGTGAATTTTTTTGTAATCTCTTGTAACCCATCCATGAAAGCATCAACAACTAAGGCGAATGGAGCAATTATTGTCTTCAAACCCAATCCACCAAAAGGATTAGTATAAGATATAGCATCACCCAATCCAAAGGATGGATTTTCAAACATGTAGATGTATTTTTTAGGTCCTTCTTTCTTCAGAGCTTCATAAGTAACAAGCCTAAAACCTCCTTCCCTTGTTGTAATGAAATTTCTAGTAGCTAGAGAACTACATTTTGATAGCTTCTTAATGACAAAGATGTTGAAGTCACCATGATCCAACACTTTCCATGTAGAAACTTTATCTCCAAGTACACTTGATGGGCATACATTACAACTCATCAACTTAGATAGTTTATGAAATGTACCACTTGTTGGCCATCTCCAAAACTCAAGACAATAATTCATGCAAGAATGATGCAACTCAAGGCTAGTACTGATAAGGAATTAACCCTCAACTAAAATCACCAAGTGGCATACCCAAGTTATGTTCCACTTCCTCATGTAGTTAGGAATGATTCCTAGTGTCATCTCACTCCCAATGCAATTTTCATCTTTCTCCTCATTTCCACATATCATATCATATGGTCCTCTAGGAGGGCAACCAATCACCTCATCATGTGAACTTAAATCAACACCAAGTTGAAAACCACACTCCAAATCAAGTATTGAAACTTCTCTCAAATTCCATACCTGTTTTTTCACCAAGTGCAATGCTACATGTCAGAGTTATTTCATCATCCAACTCAAAAAGTGGATTATCAATTGACATATCAACACCCATCTCAAACAATGGGTTATCAAAAAATTGAAGATTAGATTCATTCCTAAAATCAAACCACTCCTCCTGTTGATCCAAACTTCCCTTTCCTCATTTCTTTAGGAAACCTTCTAAGTCAAACTCCTCTTGAAGACTATCAAGATCATCAATTACTTGCTTGATTTCTTTAGCTCTTTGTTCATTCTCTTGCTACCTAATTTTTTTTGTATTAGCTAGTTGACCTTCCACCTCCATTAGTGCCATTTGAGTATTTTATAATATGTATTTTGTTGAATCAAGCTCAAGATTAAGCTCATTAACCTTTCTCTCTTCTTATTTGAATGCACTAATGACCTTCTTTGCGAATTCGAGTGCACAATATTGATCTCTAATCAAGTGTAAGTAATATGATTTCATTGTCTCCAAAGATTCTTTGATAAGTTTTAGATTAGGGAGAGTGAATACATCCCTAACTCCTTCATGTCTCTCTTCAATTCGAGCCTTCTAGTAGATTTCTTCAATTAAATTGTGTGAGCTATCAAATATGGACAGAGCTTGCACTTCATCTTCAATGAACACCAAGAATTGATTTCTCCAATCACGAGCATGCAAGGATGGTGAATTTTTGTTAGGTTGCATGCAAAAATCAGAAATTTTACTCTTTTCATCAATGTATCTATGGTTTTTCCAAGGCTCTCATCTCTCCCCACCAACTTGATGAAAATGCTCAACATTAGGATGAGGATCAAACTAAACAAATTCACTAAGCCTTTGCTTATAATCAGCTCCATGCATTAATAAATCAAATTTGTGTTCAAGATCATCATTAAACTTTCCAAAATTATCTTCTTCAATTTCATCCTCACGGCTTACATTATGCTCTAACTTCTAAGATTTTAACATCATCATGATCAAAAGGAAATTCATCCTATGTAGGATCCTCATCATACTTAGGTTCCAACACACCCGGATCCCATAAGCTAAAGGGATGATTGATTTTCTCAAATAAAAATGGTTCATTGTGGTTCTTAGGAGTGGTTGTCTCTCTGAAAAAAGCACTCTCCAAATCACAAGTACTAAAATCATTATAATTACCCTCAAACTACTCTTCTTCTGAAGGTACATTAGAGAACTCACCATAAAAATCAGCTCTACTAGAATCATCTAGGAAGTCATTAGTCTTAGAATCATCACTAGATGGATCCAAATTAAAATTCAAGGCTGTTGTTTTGTCATTTTTGTCAAATGTATCCTTTTTCATCACCACTTACATGCAAGTCTAAGGGATTGTTTTGGGGCTCTATCACACATTCCTCATTTTTCAAGGCATATTCTCCATCCAAGTGTTTAGATTTTACAATAATCCTTGAATATATCATTTTAATGGTAGGGTCACTCATTAGCATGGTCAATTCTTGCACCAACTCAAATATAGACTTTTCTATAGTCATATTTTCAACTTTTCTACTAACAATTATCAAAGAGAGGCACATAAATAGACATACAAGTGTTGGTCACCAACATGAAAAATAGATATGAACCACTAGAATTGAAAAACATTGCTAAAACATTGACATGCAACTAAAGAATCTACAATAAGGACCAATTCCCCATAAGCTAACAAGATCACCAAATCTGATACCACTCTAATAACCCACCCTTAATTTCTTAAAACTTCACAACTTGTTAGCATTAGCTAATAGTCAAAGATAACCAATTGAAGTAAACTCCCTTCCACCTTTTGATCACTCAGATCTTGATGTGCTCAAGGTGAGAGAATACGGTGGTAAGGTTACAATGCTACACTATTGAAATTAACCACTTGTTTAATGTGGTGAGTATAAAATATTCAAGCATAAGGATACATTCGCTTATTCAATGGGAATCTACAACTAGCAAGAAAGCTCTTGGCGGAAAGTAAAGAAAGCTTAATCACTTATTCAACGAAAACACCACTTTTTCAATGGGGTTAGAAATGATATGAAAGTAAAGAAATCTCAACTGTTTATTCAATGAGAGTACCACTTATTCAAAGGGGTAAGTAGAAAATAAGTACAAGAGCTAATCACTGATGGTACTATCAATAGTGTTATAATGAGAGATCATTACAAAATGAAGTTTGTAAATACAATACTGCTACAATGAGTTAGAAATATGAAATGAAAACCCAAATGTAGCCCAAACACCCAAGTACAATAACTCTTGATACTAATAAACAATGTATACCTCAAAAAGGACTCCCATAATTCTAAAAATGGAAGAAGAATAGTAATTTTAGGTTTGATATGAACTGATAGGTCTGAAACACCTCTGAATAGCAAGCACAAAATGGTCATAACTTCATTCCAAGCTCTCCCAAGTAACCCCAATCACCATATATTTGTCAACCCAAGTCTAGTGAAGCCTAGGCATCCCAAAGAAGACAAAGTCTACAACCAAATATGAATGAACAATAAAATATCACTCCAAAAGCTCCCAACATTACTACAAATCATCACACACACCAAAAATATATCTAGAAAACATCATATAATTCCAAAATTGATAATGAAAGGAAATCCATCACCAAATAAGTCCAATGGTAGCCATTGCAATGGATTCACACCCACATCCAGCTAGGGAGTATCTTTCAACCCTGAAATAGGAAGCAAATTTGAAAGTTTTCATCTTCAAATCCCTTGATAGATTCAATCCTCACTCCAAAAACACTTTGTTATCATAAGTTTTGTATTAATGAAAATGAGAGCAAGAGGGGTTTTAAATAGAAATTAGGGCCCCAAAAATTTGAATTTCTTTTCCCTCCAATTGGGATGCCTAACTTGAGAAAAGAATGTTAGTTTAATTTTTTTTTCTTCCTTCTCATCTAGGCATCCAACTTGAGCAAGCACATGAAAACCTTCTAAAAACAACTTAAGCTACCAATGCTAGGTGTGGGGGTGTCTTGTCTAAATTTTGGGACCCCTCTTGTAAACTCCCACCCCCATGCTAATTTTTGGTTAAGTCCTTACCTGGGCGGAGTTTTATTGAATATTTCTAACCCAAGCAATATTTTCATCAGTTTGTCTAGCTCCCCACTTCACCACCCAAGTTCTTTATTTGTCTATCTTTTTAGGCTTGGCAGTGTTTTATGTCTTTGTTGTAACTCGTTACATATTTTAAGTCTTTTTTTCGAAAGGCTAGTGGTCTGTACATAGGGTTCACGAACTTATTGAAAAGACCGCTAATGATATTTTTCAAAGTTTTTCAAAGCCGAGTAGGAGTCGAAGTGATTCCTATAACTATAGTGGTGATTTATGCAGTTCCATCAACTTCCCACATTATCGCTGAAATGTATTCCCAAAGAAATTAACAAGTTATCATGTAGGTTACCATATTTATGTGCATTTCAGATAAACAAGGAAAGGTTACCAATGCAAAAATGAATAAAATGTCATCTAGATATAGCAAAGAAAAATTAAATTAAAGAAATAATTACTCATAATGCAAAGAATCGACACCAATAGTATAAAACAATATATTTTATTATATATATTGGTGGAAATATAAAATTTATGTCAATTACAAAAAGGGGGAGCTAGTAAATATCAAAATGATGGTATCTTCATGAACAAAGGGTGAACATCAACACGCGGATTGCTTCTACCACCACTTGGAGGCACTCAGTTTGGGAAGGAAAAAACAGGTTCTTATGAGAATGTAAAATGTGGGAAAATAGCCCCATGTTGTTTCTCACCAACCCCACACGTAGGAGGGTCACAACCTCTTTGGTGACTTCATTCTGGGCTACAATTGCGATACAAATAGCATTGCCTACCAAGGTGCATTGAGGATAGTTGTTGAGGCTAGCAATGGCTATGTTCACCCGATGGAGGAATTCTGGTTAGACCAGTCGCTCTGTTTCCCTCATCCCCCAATCACAACGCCTAGAGGTGTGGATTATAGTATACACAAAATGCTCTAAGAGAATTGCAATGTGCACATGAACCTGGTTCATAAATGTCTCTCCTAGGATGTTATGCAACACCTCTTCTTCAACCTCACTATCAACTATGACGACCTCTTTCAATTGATCATACAAACGCTTGAAAAGAGGACTACATTTGATTTCTTTGATGATGATGAAATCATTCATGGACACTCCATCACTCTAAGCACTCGCCATGTTTATAGGTTGGTGAAGTGAGGCAGTTCCTATTGAATTTATAGAGGGTTTTTGAGAGATGTTAACTGAGAATGATGAAGATGATAGTATGGTGATGCAATCTGAATTAATGGTTGATATGATAGGAATTTAAGTTATATCCCTCATTGATTTCCTGGTGGGATGAATTGCACATGGGAAAATTGTTTAATGCTCAATTGGTGAAGTATGCAAACCATTTCAGAATAAATGGCCATGAGGTGATATTTAAATCAAGAAATGCTAAAAAAATAAATTAAAAGTCTTTTCACTGGCAATGTAATCATGTCGACCATTTATGATTTCTCGATCATCATTTTTCAAGATAGATAGTTAGGCGACAAGAAGATGTTACCACAACCAATTGGTAACCATCAAGAAGGAAAAAACACCACTATATTTGGGTGAAATTCCATTCAATAAGGGTTCGATTTCTAGAGAATACATTATGTTGTAGTGGAGGAAGGAACACTTAGGTTTTTCTTTAGTAATTCATTTCTAATTGCAATAACTTCCAATCTGTGTGTTGTAAGTGGAAAGTAATGTTGATTTTATTGACCTATGAGTCATGTGTGTAAATAGAATACATCTTTTGTGCAAGATTTATTCGACTATATATATTTCCTTCATTGCAATTATGAAATCTCTCATTTCTGCTTACATTAGATTTCATCACGAGTTATGGTACATTATGTGAGTTGTTTGACTAATGGTCTTTAGGATTTATTTTTCATTAATCACATTTTTATGGATTAATGTCAGTTGCCTTATCACTTTCTAGTTAAAATCTACTTATCTTTCATTTAAATTGCATGAGGGAGCTAATATACCTCTTAATTTAGAGGAAATCCACAAATGCAATTGTGGCCCTTCCAGAGCTATTAGTGAATCGATACTAGTGCTTATTAGGCCAAAGAGTCATTTATTATGGGTATATCAATAAGGGGGCCAATTCATTTGCTAATAGATTTTTGGTGACTCTATTGGGGAAAGAGATTTAAATTTATGAAAATTTGCTTTTGTGTCATGCAACAAGATGGTACTTCCCCACAATGGCGTGTTTCCCATACTTCAACCTAACTTGGATTGGATGCAGGTGAAGTAAGAAGATATCATTTAACAATTAAATATGCTCACTTGGAGTTACAAGAGAAGTGCAATAGATTATATACACATCAATTTTGTTTTGGAAGAAGAAGAATGGGCCATATGCCCACCTACATTGGTGGTAGAACGACCCCAAGATTGATCTTTGAATACTATGACGACCCACCCTGCCACCCTAACCCATGCCATAATCAATCTCCCAATCAAAATTTGAATCAATGACCCAATCAACCACTAAATTACCCTTCAGCTCAACCGCCACCTCAACAGTAGCCTGGGGCTTTCCTTCATTACTCCCGTAGGAGTTGGAAAATTTGAATACCATGACTTCTATTCCCTGGGTAATCATATTAGGCCTTTTTCCCTATTGCAATGTAACGATGGCTCAAGAAGGAGGTTCCAAAATTCTCTGGAAATGGTGTTCAAGACCGAAAAGAGCATGTCTTGGCTATGACTGCAATGAGTGGAATCCTGGGTATCCAAGATGAATATGTCTTTGTCAGAATATTTTTTGACAATCTAATTAGGAAGGTAGTTGAATTGTTCAAAGGGTTAGACAAAGGTTGCATAATAGGATGGGTTGTTCTACATAGGAAATTTCTATAGCATTTCCAGATTCTTGTTGATGTAGTTTCTTTAATTAGAAGTTTCTTCAAAATTGTGAAGGAAGGACATGAAGCTATGAGAGTTCTATCAATTTAATCGATCCCTTCAATAGATTCTTTCACTAGAGAAAGCAAGCAAGGTGATTCAATTTCATGTTTTTACTTCTACCCTTATCTTGATGTTCAACTTATGGTAAGAAGAGATAAGGTTTCTAGGATTGAACAAGCCTAGATTGAAGCAGTGAACATAAAAAATGACCTAATTGCAGTGGGAAAATGGAAACCTGATTGTGTTGCTTAGTCTACTAATTATTGGCCACTATTCACCCCCACCTCCTGTAGCTTTAATTACCAATGCTTCCCATCCCACAGCTGAGAAAATGAGCTTGACTATATTTAATAATGTGCAGTCTATACCTGAGAAGAGAAAAACTGTGAAAGAAAAAGATTAGTGTTGGTATGCCTAGGTGTATAGTCTAAACACTACAATTGAGTCAGAAAATGAGCTTAGCTCATCCAGTGATGATGAAGACTCAACACCCCAAAAAAGGTATAACCCTACCTCTCAGTTTACTTATTCATCTGCTTCTACAAGTGACTCACTCCTTTGGGACTCAATCAGTAAAGACCAAGAGTCAAGAGACCTCTTCATTCCAAAATATGAGACTTTCATGTTTGAAGACCTGAATGAAAAAATCCCCTATGCTAGTGAGAAGATTGTAAAATATCCTCTAGGTGAAGTTGGGTTGAAGTGTTCGATAAATTCAAATCCTCTTTTCTTATTTGAAGGATTTGAAATTCATGACAATGTTTTACTTGAAGAATTCAATTTTTACTTGTTAGAGCTGTTAGTAGAGGAGGCTATTCATTTCTCTATTAATGGTCTAGAAAAAGAGAATACTATGATGATAAAGGAATAGGAGGTCATAAGAGTACACAATAGCCATGCTAATTAGAGTATTTTTCATAAAATAATAATTTATGTTGATATAGGGGGTGTGGAGCATTTAAATTTGCCTCAAAGGTAGGAAATATTTTCAATTGAGCTAAAGGAAACAATGAGTGCTTCAAATATTTATGTTTACATTCCTTCACATCACAAGGAGATTTATGATGAGAAATGGTTGTTTAGAGCTAATGCAATTGATCTCCTAATTATCTACATCGCCTATGCTTGGGTCATTCAAATCCTTGCCTTTTCAAAATTGCATGCACTAATGAGCTTTTTTAGGTATGGGTCATTTTTTTCCCAACTTGTTAATGGTTTTGTATGTTTTTCTCTCTTTCCCCTTTTCGGTAAGTGTCAACCTACCTTGTATGTAGTCATTTTGATGTGTGTTTGTTTGGTTTTGCTTGTTGTCCTTCCTCTTTTCTTGACTCTATTGCCTAATGGATAGGACTAGTCAAATGCTTCTGGGTTCCTGACCTTGTCCCCAGTTAGAGCCCCTATTGTCTAAATTTTGGAACCCCTCTTGTAAATCGACACCCCCATGATAATTTTTGGTTAAGTCCTTACTTGGATGACATTTTATTGAATATTTCTAACCTGGGCAGTGTTTTCTTTAGTTCGTCTAACTCCCCACTTCGCCGCCCAAGTTCTTTGTTTGGTTATCTTTTTAGGCCTAGCAGTGTTTTATGCCTTTGTTGTAACTTATTGCATATTTTAAGTCTTTTTTTGAAAGGCTAACGGTTCGTACACAAAGGTTTGCAAACTTATTCAAAATACCACCAATGATATTTTCTGAAGTTTTTTAAAGCTAAGTGGGAGTCAAAGTGATTCCTATAACTACAATGGTGATTTATGCAGTTTCCTGAACTCCCCACATTACCACTGAAATGTATTCCTAAAGAAATTAACAAGTTATCGTGGATGTTATCATATTTATGTGCATTTCAGATAAACAAGGAAAGGTTACCAATGAAAAATGAATAAAATGCCATCCAGATATAGTAAAGAAAAATCAAATTAAAGATAAAATTTCTCATAATGCAAAGAATCGACACCAAGAGTATAAAATGATATATTTTATTATATATATTGGTGGAAATACAAAAATTTTGTCAATTACAAAAACAGGGAGCAAGTAAATATCAAAATGATGGTATCTTCATGCACAGAGGGTGAACATCAACACACAAATTGCTTCTACCACCACCTAGAGGTGCTTAGTCTTGGCAGGAAAAAATAGGTTCTCGTGATAATGTAGAAACTAGACAAATAGCCCCATGTTGTTTCTCACTAGCCTCGTGCACATGAAGGTCATTGCCTCTTCGGTGACTTCGTTCTGGGCTGCAGTTGTGATAAAAATAACATCGCTTACCAAGCTACTTGGAGGATAGTTGTTGAGGCTAGCAATGCCTGTGTTCAGCTAGTGGAGGAATTTTGGTCAGACCAGTTGCTCCGCTGCCCTCATCCCCCAGTCATGATGCTTGAAGGTGCAAATTACAATATACAAAAAATTCTCTAAGAGTGTTGCATTGTGCACATGAACCTGGTTCATAAATGTCTCTCTTGGGATGTCATTGAGTTGGAGGAGGGTGTTAAACCCATCATCACTACTCCTTATCACCAAAATAGTCACAATTCACATAGGAAATGACAACATAGATCTATAGTAACACACAAAATTCTAAGATTCTTTATTTTAGGATGTCTAAATTTATAGAGCTCATAGAATTACAATCATTTTTACAAGAGACTACCCCTTAATGTCTTTTCATAACATATATATATTTATATATCATAAAATATAATCAAAACCTTTTTAAAATGATATTGTTCTTGGAATACAAAGGGACCCCTCCAAATTTAGGGACTTCTAACACTTAAAGTAACAAGAAAACTAAATGTTTGGTTGAGATGACACATCATCGACATGCATGCCATATTACTCTTCTAAGGAGACTAAGGCATTATAGTGGTGCTCTTGGAATGAATGTTCAATATGCTTTGATGATTAGGCCTAAATCATTGTGCTTAGGAATGATAATGTAGTCAGTCCTTAGTCTCCATAAAGCCTTATTATCCCCCATCTACTCTAGTCTAGTTCAATGAGTTTTCAAGCAGCTAATTCCCTACATCAAAGCTACATTAATGACAATTAATTTCTCCATGTTTCCTACACAAAAGGATGGTGGGCTAAGAAGTTCCTTATTTTTTCCTTCAATACAAGCTTGAACCTCTATGATTTGTAAGCTCAATTTATCTCCCAAATTAATGGATGAAAAGTCATTTTAGATTTTAGTTTTAATTTTCTCACAATCTCTTAATAACTTAATTTTCTTCTGAATATTCTGCCTCAAAGAAATGATTTTCCATTTGATGTTCTTTTTCCAAATGATGTATCTTTTTTCATTGGCATGAGATAATTTTCTTAGCCACTAGTTTGTCCACTCCCAAATCCATCATTTCTTTCAAAAATTTTCCCAAGTTTAGCCGATTGGTTTCTTGATATTTTAAAGTTGTGACATCACCATCTATCTCATTTTTTCTATCTTCTAAATTTTTTAGTAATTTATTATCTTCGTCTATAAACTTCATAGTTTTTTTGAAATCTCACTAGCCCAAACTTTAATGGTTTTCCCATAACACTTGTGTTTTTGAAACTTTTCAACAATTGCCTTTCCACTAACTGAACTTGGGTCAAAGGAATAATTGATCTTCCCTACAAGTTGAGTAAAAGTATCAACAATAGATTTCAAAAAAAAAATCAGATGTTTTACCTAATGTTTGAGTTCCACTTTTGACTTCTTATCCTTCTCGATTCTTTCTACCAACCTCCCTATTGATACTTAAAAATTATGAAAATCACCCTCTCAAGAAGAATTCCCTAAGTTTACTTTAGTGATATTAAAATCTTGTGTTTATAGACACCGAAATCTGGTTTTTAGCCTGCGACTTTCATACTCTTCATATTTCGTATTCTTCATGGTCATGATTAAATAATCTTAATTATTTAATTAATTCATCTTAACATTAATTCTTCTATTGATTAAATAATCTTAATTATTTAATTAATTCATTTTCCATTAATTCTTCTATTAATTAAATAATCTTAATTATTTAATTAATTCACACTTTTCTTTATTCTATCTGATTAATTAAATAAACGCTTTTTATTTAATTATGTTACTGATTAACCTTATCCTTCTTGTCAAATTAAATAAATTCTTATTTAATTTATACTTTATCATATTTCAACTATAATTAAATAAATTCATTATTTATTTAATTATTCATTTAAAATCCCTTCATCATTTAATTAAATAAATATTATTTATTTAATTATTCTTCAAATATCGAGTCTTGAATTAAATGAATTATTTAATTCATTAATTCTATTTTAACGCATTCCTCTATATTTTAGATAATTATGTGAGTTATCTAAGTATTCACTTTTACTCGACTCAACATCTATTTTAATCGCTCAGTTAACTCTTCATTTGATGTCTGAGTGGCTATCTTGAGTAATCTCTTCGTCAATTCATTCAATCGTCTAGTTCTAACGCATTTGCGTGTACATGTGGATTAATTAAATATTCTTATTTAATTAATTAAATGTTGTGCATGCATTTGAATAGAGAGTCGTTATAATCAATCTTTATCTTTGTCATGCAAAGATAATTCTTCTATTTTCAAATACCGAACTGAAGATTAAATAATTTATTTAATCTTTAATTCTATTCCTAATTTGTATCACTCATGTCAATACTATTAGTTATCTAATTGCATGTCTAATCTGTCAATATCAACCGTTCGTTGATCTTTCAATCCTGACCTGTCGTTCGAATAATCAATTTTCTATAAATTGATTTGTCATTCTTCATTCCAATCTCTCGCGAAATCTTATGACTTTTGAGAGCACTTTGTCTTGAATCTTTGATATTTTGCTAATCATTATCTTAGGCTATACTTGCACAAACTTGAAAATCTGAGGGCAATTATACTACACAAGCAAAATGGAGAAGGTAAATCGAGATGAATCATGGAAATACGTTTGGAATTGGTGAGATTGTTCTAGTTTTAATTTTTTTTTACTTTCCCATGTTCTTTGTTGCTTAACCAATGAATTTGCATTTTAGATTTAGTATTGTATGCATGTGTGCTTCTAATAATCTTCTTCTGTTGTCTATTGTGCAAAAGCCTTTTCATTTTTAGCATTACATTTTGGTGAACCCAACGTGAAGACACCATCTTCGTGGATCTGTAGATATTTTATTTTTGTTTTTGCAAGTTTTTCATACAAAATGACGCATGTGAATTTTTATGCGCCGCAATTGACTTTCTGAACTGCATCTGACATAGAAACGACACAATTGAAGTTTCAGAACCACAAGTGATTTCTCGAGCCGCAACTGAAAAATAAATGACGCATCTGACTGGTAACGAAACGACGCAATTGATTAGTAAAATTTTATTTTCGTTTCCTGCAATCTAAAATATTCAATTGATTTTTGTGTTACTGATATCTTATTTTCAGCGTGTGGCCTTTTCGGAGTTAACAAGCTTTTTGCAGGACGATTGACGAAGAAAATATTGAAAATTACTAACAAGTCTTTCTGCAGGACGTTTGTTAAAGACCCTAGTTAAATTTAAAACAAATTGTTTGGTAGCGTAGCAAATATTTCGTTTGGATTAAAATTAACAAGTGTCTACTGTGTTTGGTGCGAAAGCACAAGTTTGGTCACCCTTACAACTTGGTACATCGAAGTATCCTCTCCCCTTGTGCATCCGTGCGATCCTGGGTGTAAGAGAAATGGTTACCAACTCTAGAACTTGGGCCTGTTCTGGTGGGAAAAAGTACTCACCCCAGGACGACTCAGACTAGTAGCACCCTGAACCCGAGGGACTTCCAGTCGGTATATAAAAGTGGGTTCTTGGGGAAACCCCAAGAATCACGTGTGGTTCCGACGAGATGGATCCGAAAGGGGACTCGCGTCGTATGGATCACACCCCATGAACGGAATGCGCGAATTAAATACCTCTTATTTTAGAGACCAACCTATTTGTGGCCGTTGCTTGGTATTAGTGCAGGGTACAGTATCATGCCCGAAGATATTCACCACTAATCCCCTTGAGTAGAGATAGCAGTTCTTGGGAGGTCATTGCCCAAAGAATTCAGAATTGGTGTGCTCGAAAGACGTTAATGAGTCGTGGAGGGGAGCCAATGCCACCAAATTCCTAAGCTATCCGCTCTCGAGAAGGAAAGGTGTTCATCACCAATCCGGGGTATTTGGGTGGGCTATACCAAGTATACAAACCCTAGGCCTTTCGCCTATTAGGATGTGCTTGTTTGTTGTCACTTTAAACATTCTTGAAGTCCAAAACTGAAACTGAAAACACTTTGTCTTACGATTGTCTTTGATTGTCAGAATTTGATCACAGAAAATGGAGTTAGTTTAAATTTCATGTCACTAAAAATTCACAGAGAGTCGCAACTGTTCACTAGAAACACGCATCTAATTTTAGAGTCGCATCTGTTAGGTTTTGAGTCACATCTGTAATTTATGAGTCGCATCTATCATTTTGGATCATATCTGCTTTAGAAACACCGCATGCGTTATATTCTGAGTCGCATCTGTCAATTAGGGTCGCATCTGGTAATTCTGAGTTGCATCTGTCAGTTTGGACCGCAACTGTTAAACTTGAACCGCATCTGTCTGATTACCATAAAACCAAAATTCACAGTCACTGTCCAGTCAACACGTCTACACCAGTTTCAGTTTTCTTCACACAAACAGTCCTTGAATAGAAACCTGAAACAATTTGCTCAATTTTGCATCCTTTAGGTTCATTTAGTTGTTACCATAAATTGTCTTCAGTTAAAGTTTAGTTTCATTTTAGGGTACATATTACCTTGCATTAGACTTATAGAAAGGTCACTTTTACCAACTTTAGGAGTAGTCCACCATCTATACTATAGAAAAGTCATAGTGTCAACAAAATTTGTCATTGAACCTAGTCTTATCATCTTATACTTTGTCCTACAGAGAGTCTTCCTAGCTCATCAGTCTAGTTAGGAAACTCAACTTGTCTTTGATCTTCGTCCTACATTGGTTCCTTGAATTAACTAAATTGACACCTTGGTTTGACTTTAGACAGTTGGTCCCTTCATCTTGGGTTTGTAGAACTGATCACCTTAGGGTCTTGCTTAGACTTTTGCATCTTTAGAGTCTAGACTAGTGTCATCTTAGGACATCCCTTATTTTGCATAAGAAAATCCCAAAAACATAGACTAGGGTCATACTGTTCATACATATAGTCTTGCATTTCCCGCATATTGAGGTTGTCTTACATGGTTGAAACTAGGTCTAAGAGAAGAGAGAGAGAAAACATGTCAAACCCAAACGAGTTCATCAATCCATTTTCTTCAAGACCTCATAAGACTCTATTAGACAAATTCACCACTAGAAATACTCAAGGACATATTGCAGTAGAAGACATAGAGGTTGCCGCACAGGACCCTGAGTTTGCCTCTTTTGTAGATGAGTACCTAGCAAATGATCGACAATGATATTTAGCCAAATTGCTAGCTGAGGGTGCTACCTTACCTCTAGGATTTGACATTAGCACCTTACAAACTCAACCTACACAAGGGACAAATACCACAACTGCTAGTACCACTATACCTCAGGTCAGCACGACTATGCCGTCTGGCACATCCACACAGAGTACAACAGTCCAGATGTCCCCATTTGGTACATCTAGCATGACATCGGGATTTAATTTCACTATAGGGGCTTCATCATCCACTCCCTCTAGTCCTCTTGTTGGGAGTAAAAGACCTAAAATGTCAGCCCACACATCTTTTGTCAGAATCACAAGTGCACAATCAACGACCGTACCTACTGCTAGTATCATGGGTACCTTACCATAGTCGATGGCCATACCTAGTGCTCAAATCACTAGTACTATACCAAGGATTACACAAATAGGGGGCATTCCCTCCTTCCAATATGGCAGTCAAAATCCACTTTTCCAGACTAGCAGTCAGAGTCCACTCACATCAATTCCGAATCAGAACCCTTTTTCACAGATTGGTAGTCAGAATCCGTCCACGCAGATTCTAAGTCAAAACCAATCTATGTCGGTTCCGAACCAGAATCCTTTTTCACAGATTGGTAGTCAGAATCCTTCTACACAGATTCCAGGTCAAAACTATTTCACATCGATTCTGAATCATAATCCCTTTTCATAGAGTGGTACTCGGAATCCGTTTACACAGAACCCAGGTCAATACCAATTTATGCTGATTCCAGATCAGAATGCATTTACCAACATTCTGAATCTGAATCCACCTCAGATACCAACGTACAATCAAAGCCCATCACGAGACTTTGGATTTCGGAATACATACATGGATCCGCATAATCCTCCTAGCACATCTTTGACCCAAGTTGACGTCCTACAAACACAAATGCACACATTACAAACACAAATGGATAACATGTCGGTGTCAACTAAGAAATCATTTTCAACAAAGGACATATGCCCATTCCCTTTTGATAGATCATTGTACATGACACCTTTCCCTCATGGATATGTCATACTGAATCTTCCTAAGTACAATGGCAAACGAAATCCAGTAGAACATATCAGGGAATTTTCTACCATATGCATAGATGTCGCTTATGACCCTACATATCTTATGAGACTATTTCCAAGAAGTCTTGTAGGAATTGCACTAGAATGGTTTTCGGGTCTAGATTCTGGCATTAGATCTTGGGGTGAACTAGTTGAGAAATTTGTGGAGCAATTCTCCTTCAACATTGACCATGAGATAAATATAGCAACTTTGTGCCACACAATGCAAGATGAAGGGGAAACATTCATTTCTTTCTTCCAGAGATGGAGAACTATTGCTAGTAGGTGTCCTGTTGAAATACCCGAAAAACAAAAGGTTACAATGTTTTAGGAAAACCTTCATCCAAAACTCAGGAGTAACTTAAGGGTACATTGTTGCATATCTTTTTCAGAACTAGTGGAAAAAGGAGTGATAATAGAGAAGGATCTCATTGAAAAGGGTGAACTCAAGATGACAACATCAAATCGAAACCCAATTGTATAAAACACCCCCACGGATAGAAACAGGTTTTGGTCTCACAACAAAAATGTCACAAATGATGGGGTGGTTGATGCTAAAACATTACAAGTAGGACCCCTCCTCACATTACAAGGGCCTCATAACTTTTCTAACACGCTTACTGCTGCCAATAAATCTCCCAATGTGGTCCAAAATACTCAACGTCCACAACCAAGGAGATTCCAGAAATGTGAGATCACTCCCTTAGGGGAACCCATTGAGTCGGTGTTCAAACAACTGTTACAACACAACCTCATACAGCTGCAGGAACCAAGACAATATGATCCAGGATAGTTTAAACTAGCTCGGTGGGATGACAATGCCTTTTGTGATTATCATAGGACTAAGGGACATAACCTACAAAACTGTCGACAACTGAAGAATATCATACAGGATCTTGTTGACAAGAGAATTATTGAAGTTAGTGGACAAAAACAAAAGACATCGAACACTGATCATCAAGTCTTTTCAGACCCACTACATGACCATGGGAAAGGAACTGTCCCCAGTTCGAGTACTAAGACCAATATGTCAGCCAATTATGCGAGTATCAAACATGATTATGATAGTGGCAAAATCATTCATTGCCTTTGCGTCGCCGATCAAAACATCAATACCATTACTATCAATGCTAATCCTAAGTGTGCAGTCAATACTCGTCATACTAAGTTCACTATCCAAGGCCCTCCATCATAGCAAACATCACAACCTTCCAAGTTACAATATAACCTACTTGACCAGTTGGGGAAGACACCTGCCCAAATTTCAATCTTGGAATTGTTACGTATTTCCCCTGAGCATCGATCCATCCTCGATAAGGCTTTACAAAACACCACGGTCCCTAATGACCTTGATGTCAATCATTTCTAGGAAATGGTGGGCTACTTGACCAATAATCATCATGCCACGTTCTCTGAACAAGACTATGCCATAGAAAAGACGAACCACAATGACCCTTTACATCTAGAAGTCCTTGTTGATGACACCAAAGTTAGACGAGTTTTGGTAGACGAAGGAGCAGGGTTAAATCTATGCACTTTAAAACTAATTAAGGCATTAGGTATTTCAGAAGCATGCGTAGACACCACTAAGAGTATTTTCATTAAGTCTTATGATGATGAAGAAAGAAAATCAAAGGGGGTGGTAACACTTCCTATCAGAATTGGTCTTGCCGTGATGGAGAAAAAGTTCCGGGTCTTGGATCTCACCCTCCCTTATAACCTTTTGCTAGGTAGACCATGGATTCACGCCATGAAGGCAGTCCCTTCCATGTATCATGAGTGTCTTAAATTCCCTTACAATGGCACTGAAATAACTATAGATGGTGATCCCGATCCTTTCCAATATTGCACCAATCTAAAGGAGATCCCTCAACGCCAAGTGCCAGTCAACCAAGAGGCCTCATCGTCTAATCCATCTTCTTATGTGGACCCATCCACACTCACTCGAACATCTGTTTCACCCTCACTTCCTACTACTCCTAGGGTTGAGATCCAAGACAAAGGTTGTGGAGAGTATTACATGAAGACTTCTTATTGTGTTAGCCATTTGGTTCCTCCTAAGTCATATGGTTTGCCTACAATAGGTAGGGGATAGTCTATGATCACTATACATGTTCCCCCCACAACAACTTTCACTAAATGGGGTGAATTAAGCAAAGAGGCTGTAGATACAGAAGATGTCACTTCCTGGCTGTATAAGGAAGATAATCAAGAACCCCTTTTACTTGCTCATATTCCTACAAGACTATATGGGAAGGGTTTCAAAACCATGCAAAGAAAAGGATATGATGGAAAAAGTGGTTTAGGCTTAAACCAAGATGGCAGAATTGAACCAATATTTGTTTCTCAGTGGCCAAAAGGAGTAGGGCTAGGGTTTCAACTGATTCAGATTGGCGTTCCTAGTACTCCGTTACCCTTACTTGATGAAGTACGTGCTTTAGAAGATATTAAGACATCTCACGAACCAGTAGACCAACATCATTGTGACTCCCCCGATTCTAATGATTATGAGTGGGATTCCTTATCCTCTACTTCTTCCATGGACCTTGACAAATTATTTGGAGAACTTGACTTGATGTTAAGTTCCTCACCCAATCCTTTAAATTCCTGTCCACCAAAGAAAATGACAAAAGAGGAATGGTTTAAACACTACTATTGGGAATCACTTGATCCTACCTCTTGGCAACCTAAGCCACCTATTTCTGATAGTCAAACCCTAGCGTTAGGCCCACCTATTCACCCACCTAGACCCAAACCTAAGAGCAAAGAGGACCTGGTACAAGATTTTTGTAACCACATGAATAATTCAATCTTTACCTTGACCCCATTAGAATTTGATAACTCCGACGATGACATGCCCTTAGTTTATCCCCAACTCATTGATTGGGATCAACAAGATACACCCGTCTTAGACACTTTTGAGAATGACAAAGCAATTGCTGAGTTCCTGGGGTTACATGAAGGCATACCTAACGGGGATCATAAAGCTGGTTTTACCATTGACTTGGACAAAAAAGCATATTTTGGGGAATCTGTTCAACTCTCCAGCCGTAAAAATGAGAAAAAGAATAAACAAAATAAAAAAGATGCGTCTCTAGGTGAAAACCGAAAAGCACCTTTAGACAATGAAAAAGTAAAAAGAAAGGACGTATCCGAAGGTGAAAACCTCTCTGAGGCACCTAAGGATGGAGGTTTGAACATTCTTCCCATTGCATAGGAAAAGTCACCCATGCTCGTGGAAGAATCAGTAGAGGTCAACATAGGCACAAAAGAGAATCCTCGACTAGTGTATTTTGCAGCATCATTGACAACGGGAGAGAAGCCTGAGTTCCACGACTTCTTTACACAGAGATAGATAAATTTTGCTTGGTCATATGCGGACATGCCAAGGTTGGATCCTGAACTTGTTCTACATCATTTGCATTTACAACCAGGTGCCAAACTAGTAAAATAGAAGCTAAGAAAAATGCATCCACAGATTGCTTTATTAGTCAAGGTAGAACTCAAGAAATTGTTAGACGTTGGTTTTATATGATCAATCGACTATGCCGACTGGATCTCTAATCTTGTACCAGTCACTAAACCAACTGGGGGCATCCGCATTTGCACTGATTTTAGAGATATCAACAAAGCTTGTCCTAAGGATGACTTTCCTTTGCCTAACATAGACATGATAGTTGACATGACAGCAGGATATGAGATGTTGTCCCTTATGGATGGATTTTTAGGATATAACCAAATTAGAATTGCAACTGAAGATCAACATGAGACGACTTTTACTTGTCCTTGGGGAACGTATTTCTGGAATGTTATGCTTTTCGGACTCAAGAATGCAGGAGCAACATATCAACATGCCATGACTACTATCTTTCATGATTTAGTACACACTTGTATGGAGGATTATGTCGATGACCTTATTGTAAAATCCAAGACAAGGGTAGAACACTTACAGGTTTTAGACAAGATATTTCAGAGGCTGGAAAAGTATAAAGTGAGACTTAATCCAAAGAAATGTGTGTTTGGAGTCAAGTCAGGGAAACTGTTAGGTTATATCATTTCTAGACAAGGCATTGAAGTGGATCCTGCTAAGGTGAAAGAAATCATGGACATGCCACCACCTGCCAATCTCAACCAACTAAGGACATTACAGGGAAGGTTGCAATCTATCAGAAGATTTATAGTGCAGCTAGCAGACAAGACACATCCTTTTCAACATCTACTTAAGAAAGGAGTACCCTTTGCATGGACAACTAAGTGTGGAGAGGCTTTTCAACTGATTAAAGAATATTTACTGACACCACCTGTCTTAATGCCACCTATTGAAGACCATTGATTCTTTATATTACAGCAACCCATTCATCACTTGGAGCATTGCTTGCACAGAATGACGATGAAGGTCATGAAACATTGAACGTGCTTGTCTTGCAGTAGTATTTGCTACCCAAAAACTGAGGCACTACATGCTAAACCATCAAACAATGCTGATTGCTAAAATAGACCCTCTGAAATATCTTCTCAGCAAGGCAGCATTAACAGGACAACTGGCCAAGTGGGTTATGATACTTAGTGAGTATGATATCCAGTATGTAGAAAGGAAAGCTATTAAAGGACAGGTCATTGCTGATCAGTTAGCTGACGCACCCCTATAGGCAGATCACCCATTAGTTGCATACTTTCCTGATGAGTTCATATTCATATTTGACACAAACATAACATGGAAACTATACTTTGATGGCTCACATACAAATCATGGTTCAGGAGCGAGTATATTGTTTATCACACCTCAGGGGGATTCCATCCCTAAGTCATTCAGGATTGCATTACCATGCACTAACAACATGGTGGAATATGAGGCTCTAGTGACAGGTTTACGCATGGCAGTCAAGTGGAAAATTAAAGTTTTACAGGTATATGGCGATTCCCAACTAGTAATTAGACAGGTAAATGATGATTATGAGACTAAGGATGAGAAGCTTACTCCATACAAGCGTATGGATAATAGTTTTAAAGAGTACTTTGACAAAGTTGAATTTCATCAAATACCTCGGGTTTTAAATAGGGCAGTAGACACTATGGCTACAATTGCATCACTTCTTGACATTCCTAACAACATGCCTAAGTTTGAGTTCTTGGTCGAACAGCTTTTGGTCCCAGCCTACGATATCCCAGATTCTGAAATGGTGTGTGACATTGTTGGTCCTGATTCCCCATGGTACAAAGAAATCTATGATTACCTTCATGCCAAATTCATACCCATTGGCCTATCCAATAACCAACGTAGGACATTCCTCCGCAAGTCAGCCAAATACACCATCGTTGGAGACACCCTATATAGACGCGCCCTAGATAATACCCTATTGAGATGTCTCGATTCTACCGAAGCACAAACAACCTTGCGTGGGGTGCATGAGGGTACATGTGGTTCATATTCTAGTGGTCCTACCTTAGCCAAAAAGATTATGAGACTGGGTTATTACTGGCCTACTATGGAAAAAGATTCATATGTCTTTGTAACAAAATGCCGCCAATGTCAAGTTCATGGAGATTTGATACATGCCCCAGCCCAGGAGCTCCATCCTATCACGTCACCCTGGCCCTTTGCCCAATGGGGACTTGACCTCATAGGTAAGATCCACCCCACATCATCTAATGGACACAAGTTCATTATCACTGCCACTTAGTACTTTACGAAGTGGATTGAAGCTATTCCTATGACATATATTACTGGCACACAGATTTCTAGATTTATCTTGAACTATATCATCTGTCGGTATGGTGTCCCTCAGTCCATAATCACTGATAATGGCCACCCATTTAAAAACCAAGAAGTCCATCATCTGTGTGATCAATTTCATATCCAGCATCACTTCTCCACTCCATACTACCCCCAAGGTAACGGCTAAGCAGAGGCATCTAACAAGACCATCATTCGAATCCACAAGAAGACTGTCAATGATGCTGGTCATGACTAGCATTTACAGCTTAACCCTGCCTTATGGGCCTATTGCACAAGTATCCGTACTCCCACTAGTGCTACCCCATATTCACTTGTTTTCGGTTCTAAAGCCATTCTACCTATTGAGGTCGAGATTCCTTCCCTAAGGGTATCTTTGAAAGGCCACATTGATGATGAAGAGTACCGAGTGTCGAGACTCCATGAGTTAGAATTCCTAGATGAACGAAGATAGAAGGCACTAGACCATCTCCAAGCATATCAGAATCGCCTTCGTCGTAGCTATAACAGGAGGGTCTTAAACAGAAATTTTGACATTGGTGACCTGGTTTTAATGGAGAACCCAAAGAATCAAGCAGAAAGAAAAAACCAGGAAAGTTTGAACCTAACTGGTTGAGACCTTATGTTGTTACAGAAGCTTTTGGATCAAGAGCGTACCAAATCTCTACTCCTAAAGGGGAACCATTGTCCTCACCAATTAACAGCATGCATATGAAGAAGTTCTACGCATAGCTTCTAGGAGCCTTTGTCTTAATTAGCAAAAATACAAAAAAAATAGAAAATCATAAAAAATCATTATCAAGGTGAAAACTTGGTAAACAGGCGTCTTGGTAATACCAAAAAAATAAGATAATCTAGAAAATAGTAAAGACAAATCATTCGTCCAATGGTGAAAACCACTTCGGTGGCGCCTTGGATAGGTACCATGGTGAAAACTTGGCAAACAGGTGCCAAGTGTACTCAACTCTGCTCCTTTGTCTACTATTATTCTAATCTATTTTGTACATATTCCATATCATTGTATATATACCTACCCTATACATAGTACACTTCATTATACATAGTCCATTATCCTATACATATTACTATCATTGTACATATCCCTTTCTTTTCTTGTCCATCGCTTGTATATACCATTCATAATAAGTGGTAGTTTTTCCCATAACTTAGAACGATTGACATCAAGAGCATTTCATATCCCCCGTTTTACCCTATTCATAATCAATTGGTCTTATACTCAACTGGGGGCAAACACTTGACATGTGTCATATTGGTTCTTACATTGGTTGTGTTGAAGCTGTAAAACCATAGAAACTCCACAAACATCGCAAAATGACCTGAGAAAACACAAAAACATCAGAAAACTTCAAAAGGACAAAAAAATCAAAACATTTCAAAAAATTCAAAAATATAGTCAGAGTCAGTCGCACTTGTCAGTCTTTGTCGTTTGTGGAACTACGTTGTCTCTGCGACTGGACATAGGCAAGGCCATCTGCCGATGTGCCCCCGATGCATTAGGTCAGTCCGTCTAGGTTTGTTTGTATAAAGTCATGGGTCAATCCATATGTCTATATGACAAGGTCATTAGTTGTGTCGAACTACGAGGTCTCTGCGTGTATAACGTAGGCAAGGCCATCAATCGATGAGCCCCCGAGGCTGCACTAGGTCAGTCTATTAGGGTTCGTCGCATTCACTTTCACACATGTCTTCTATTTGTAGTCAGTCTTCTCGGTCAAGTCAAACTATGAGGTCTCTACATGTACAACATAGGCAAGGCCATCAATCGATGAGCCCCCGAGGCTACACTAGGTCAGTCCTTTAGGGTTTTGTCATCACACACAGTCAATTGTCCACACATCGTATCAAGTCATGCATTAATCTGGTGAACAAGTCAGCAATATCTCTGAGTCAAATCACACACCTTTCCAAACAAAACAACCAAAACAAATCAACTACAGTCTACTACAGGATGTGTCCTTCTTGGAAACAGACGTTATCATAATAGTCAACCTATGTCTTATTCAGGATGAGTCCTTCTTGCATAACCGACAAGGTCAAACAAACAACCTATGTCTTATATAGGATGAGTCCTTCCTACATAATTGACAAGGTCAATCAATCAAACATAGCCTTACACAGGTTATCACATCAACGGCATCTGACTCAACGTCTTATACAATACATGTCTTTCATAAACTAGGCTTTGTCGTGCCTTATACAGATAGTCATAACATCGAAACCAAACTCACAGTCTTATCCGGTATGTGTATCTCCTGAAACCAGGCTCTATCAATCAATCCTTTTATCAATCAAACAAATCAAACAAACAAGATCAAGTTTTGGCAAATATTTTCATTGGATTTTTGACTTTATGGCTTATTTATCTTATCATTTATCTTGAATTGATGACTTGGATTCATGTTACTAGCTTTCTCAAGGATGTCCCCTGAAGGATTTAGAGAAGCAACGATGTATCAGAATTCTATTTTCTTTGACTATTGTCTGTCGACTGTCTTTTAACTTTGATTTTTGAGTCATGTTACTAGTTTCCTCAAGGATGTCCCATGAAGGATTTAGAGGAGCGATGACGTTTCATGACCCATCTTTTCTTTTGTTTGTTGTTTGTGGTTTGTCTTGACAAAAAGACTGGGGCAACTTGTGCCCTTAGTATGAGTTAATGACAATCCTTGTTTGCGACTGTCTGTTATCAGCAAGTGGATGACCTTGCACACCTTGATCTATGTCATATCATGGTGTTTTTCTCTATTTGTATTAGTCCCACCCAATGATGATAAAGTACAATACCTTTTGTGATACAGCAAAATATCGAAGATTGCTAATACTAACATCTATCTTCTGTCTTTCATTCTTTCTCGATCTTTCTTTCCGCACTAATAGTTCTTCTTTCTTCCATTAGGACGGAGTCCTGTGACACAAAACATTATATATCATCCAAAAACATACATGCAAATGTACATATCTCATATCTAGATCAGCATCTCATAATCATATAGGATCATCATCATATAGAATCATACATCATATAGAATCAACATTATCTCATTAATTGTATAAACATCATAAAGTACATACAATCATCCATCACATAGGCATGTCATATAAACATCACATGTATAAATAATAACTGCATAATCAACAAATAGAAATGCATATTATAAGAATCGCCGCCAAAAATCATATATATTTATATCACTCAAATGTGTCACATCACAATGTCATAATGTATCATAAATATATGGAAGCCCACAGGCTATAAGACCAAAATACAATGAATCTCAAGCAGTATCTCTATCCTGAACTGCCACTGCCATCATGCCGAGAGTGTGTGGGAGAATGATGCTAGGAACCGACTAATCTCTGAGCCGTGGGAGGTCTGTCATATGGCCCTACTCTATGTGGCTGATCCACCCCCTCTGTGCTAACTGTCCGCGTGTGGGTCCTAGTCTGGGACCTGCTACTATGTACCGCTGAAAAACTGGGAGCATGTCTCTCTAGGGGAACCTCTGCCTCATATAAGTCTCGGTAGTATCTCTCCCTCTCTCCGGCTCTGACCAAATCTCTGGCAAACACTGCTGATGGTCCTGTGCATAGTGACCTGAGCTCTGTGAACCTTTGTTCAGTCTCCTACCACCGGGCTATGGCTTGATCCCTATCCATCAAGGCTTTGTCTCTCTCCACCCAATAGGCATCCCTCTCGGCCATCAATACTCTCATCTGATCCTCCAATGAGGCAACCTAGGCTCGCAATGTATCCATGTTTGGATCCTCTGCCTCTGTCTCATCCTGTCGGGCCCTGTCTCTCCCATCCTCCTCATCTAGCTCCTCCAAGATCTGATCTCGAATCTCCTGCTCGTGATCATCCTCCTCCTCATCATCCTCCTGGTAGGCACCTAGCAACCTAAGAGCATCAAGCTCTGCCTCCTCTCCACCTTCCTCCTCGGAAACTCTCTCCTTTATGCCTGCCTCCTCGGCACCTACCTCTACCGGCTGCTCCTCCTCACCACCTCTGGCCACATCCTCCTCTCCTCCTCTCTCCTCTTGAATCGGTGACAAGGCTGGTCCTCGTCCCCTCCGACCACGCCTCCCTCTCCTGCCTCCACATCAGCCACCTCTACCATCATCCCCTCCATCACCATGGGCTCCTCTGCCTCCTCGGCCTCTCCCTCTACCTCGCCTACCTCTGGGACCTGTCCCACGCCGCTCTACCGGTGCTGGTTGCCCTGGATCTTTCAAGGGAATCGGCCTGTGTACTGCCTGATGAGCTTAAAATATGCTCATAATTTGGATGTTATGATAAAATTTTAATGTCTTTACTTTTGTTATTCCATGGCTGTTTAAACTTTGTTGAAACCTTTTATGGGGATATCCTGTAGCATAATACTTTCATATTCCTGCAGTTCATGGTGTTGACTTGATTGCATTTATTGCCTGTTGACTCCCTAAAATGGCTGGTATATCGTACACAGTTTTTGAATGATGAAGTAGATTTAAAATGTGTGATTAATGAATAGATATCGTGTATGTGCCATACGCCTTTTCTTTCGCATCTGTTACCTTTTATTTCGCAGGTTGTTGAAGAATGATCGAGTCAAGCGCATCCGATCTCGGCCTTGCAGTAAAGTCCATTTCCTGCATGACTTCGAGGAAGCTCCGACGAAGACTCTTTGACCGAAACTATGGGAAAGAATCTTAATGACAGTCAATCTGGAAAGAGTGGAGTGCTAGATTTTCTCCAAATTGGGTTGAACGCATAAATTCATTATGAAGTATGTTCCTTGATTCGGGGATATACTTTACTTCCACGTCTTTCTTTGATAGGGTTAGTTAGTTAGTTGCTCTCCTGTTTATAAATAAAGTTCTCCTCCTGCGCGAGAGAGATAGAAGGGAGGATAGTTAGAAAAAGTTAGAAGCATAGTAATAGCAGATATTATGTAAGAGACAGTATGATAATGAAAAATAGAATCTGTATGATAAAAGACAGAGTTTATTGTTAGTTTCCACATCAATAAAGCAATGTATACCATTCTGTTTTCATGAATAAAGTTCGATGAAGTTCTGAGTTTAGCATCTGTATAATCAGTAGATGCTTGCTAAGGGGGCCCACTTAGTAAGTATTTGTAGCTAGTTAGTTAGTTGTTATTTTTTGTTGATCTTCAGTTAGCTTTCATCTTTGAATTTTTCATACAAACTCAGTCTTATAGTGCTCTTGCAGCATAGGGAGTCCATCCTTGTGACTGTTCCTGCAACATAAGGCCGGTTCATAGTTTGTGTTTCAGTCATTGTTGTTATGGTTTCTATCATAGTTGAGTTAAAGAATTTTACATTACCGTTCTGTGGCTTAGATAGAATTTCTTTCTAGTATTATTTCTGTTAAGATTTGACCGAAACTAATTCCTAGTGCATATATTTTGCTGTGCCATTTAAAGTCTACGTCCCCTGGTTTGACAAGTAAAATGAACGTCCATAAAAAGATATGTCACTTGTTGGAATGTCCAATTCCCAGGAAAGGTTTTACTATGATTTTCATATCCTTTTGTGGGCACGAGCCATTTTTGGCACCGTTGCCGGGGATGGCGTCTAGCTAGGAGTCTATTAGAAGTCATTTTCAGCATTAGTTTAGTCTATTAGTGAAAAATTTTCAAAATCTTTCAAGCCACTACTCACCGTATTGCATGCATAGAAGAAGAAGAGACGCATTGGGAAGGTTCCTCCCTGAAAATCTATTTATTGAACTACCATTTGACCCAGCTGATAACGAACCTGAGAAAAATCCATTCGCTCTGTTATTCTAGCAACTAGACATGGCAAATAATCCACCTCCTGCATTTGAGTTTCCCATTGTTCCCCAACAAGATACCGACAATCTTAAAAACATTCCCTCTTCCTTGCTTCCAAAGTTTTATGGCTTAGTTACAAAGGATCCAGAAACTTTTCTGTTTGAATTTGATGTCCTCTGTCGTAGTTATGACTACAACATAGATGCTCATAAACTGAAGTTATTTCCTTCCACCTTGAAGGAAGGAGCTCTAAGGTGGTTCATGAGTCTGGGAAGAGGCGTTGTAGATAGTTGGGCAGCCATACAGACGAAATTCCTTGAAAAGTATAAGGAATATTGTAAGATGCCAGCAAAGGTGATGACATATTCCGAATTCAGCAGAAGGAGGATGAAAGTCTGGAAGATTATATTTTCAGGTTTTTGTTTTCACTAAAAAGGAACTCAAACCATACTCTCAACGAGGACTCTCAGAAACTACTCTTTCTAAGGGGAATCAGTGATGCCTGTATTGACGCCCTGGACCTAATGGGAGGAAGTCTTCTTCTGGTGGAGTTTTCCGGATGGAGATCACAAATTTTCTATCCGATTTCAAGCAGGTCATCATTAATAATATGGCTACACAACTAGACACTATGCAAACTCGGAAGAAACATGCAGAAGCTGAGGTAGTTTTGGCCGAGTTTTGTCCATACTGCAGACAGAAGAAGCGTGATTACAGATGCAAGATGGTGGCTAATTTGGAAGCTAGGCAACTGCCTACTGACTTCAAACCAGTAGAAGGTGATGATGATCAAGTGTTCTTTGTTGCGCAAAGGAGACCATGGGCCCAAAGACAAGGTATGCCTCAAGACCCTTTAACTTTTGGTAATCCTTATTTTGGCTATAATAACCAATGGCAACATGCATATGGACCACCACCACCATGGAATCCGCTTCAACCAAGTTGGCCTAATTATTAGACCCCACAGTGGCAATCTCCTCAAGGAGGTTGGCAGCAGCCACAAGGGCAATGGACCTCACCTTCAGGAAATTAGCAACAAAATCCTCAATAGAGAGGTTCTCAACAATGGCAAAACTAGTCTCCTGGATTCCTACAGCTTCTACAGCCACAACAACAGGCCCTCATGCCACCTCCTGTAGCAATTGCCACAAATCCTGGCCCTCCGAAGCAAACGCCTATGCCTGCCCGGCCGTTGCCTAATCCCAATAATAAGCAATAACAGCAGCCACAGCAAACTGCGTATCTTGCTGAAGCCAACCAATATCAAGCTTATGCCTTAAATGTTAATGACATCCATCTGAGGTCTGAAACTACTTTACCTACTCCCAAACCACCTCTGATTACTGAAATACCAGATTCTCCCCTTGAAGAATCTATTGCACCTATTGTTCCTACTGAGCATATGCCTCTACCTGATACAGTTTCTACGGAACCTGTTTTGCAAAGATAAGACAAACCACCTTTTCCTCAGAAGTTGCAAAGCACTGAATCTAAATCCATAGAAGAACTCACTTTTGACATTCTGGAGTAGCTCAAGAATGTACAGATTCAAATCCCTTTATTTCAGGCTATTAAAGATGTTTTCATTTTTGGAAAAGCTATTAAAGAAGCATGTTTGAAGAAGCCTGGACGGAAGAAAAAGGATCCCCAAACAATTCATGTCTTAGGGAAATTGGCTGATATAATGTTGGGAAATGTATTTATTCCAAAGTATATTGACCCTGGAAGTCCTATAGTGCAGATACATATAAATGGCCAAGTTGTAAAAAATATTTTGATTAATTTAGGTGCTGCCATTAATGTCATGACAAAGCATACTATGGACTCTTTGAATATTTCAAACATTAGGTCTACACCCACAGTTCTGCAGCTTGCAGACAGCTCCACAGTTAAACCTGATGGGATGGTGGAAGATGTAATTGTCACTCTTGAATTCTGGGAGTATCTTGTCGATTTCACAATATTATCAGTTAAGGAAACTTTAGGAGGGTATCCAGTTATCCTTGGTAGACCATGGTTAGCAACTGCTGATGCTTTTATAGGATGTCGTTCTGGAGATATGACCATTTATGATGGGCAGTCCACAAAGAAATTGGCCTTGTATCTGCCTGCTAGACCTCAACTAGATTTGTCCCAACCTGTTTGGCCAGATGTGGGGGAAGAAACTGAAGAAGCCAATTCTTTGGCTCAATTAATGATGCTTCAAAATGATCCATTCTCACAACTTCAGAGTGAAGATGCTTTGTTTTTTCAAATTCTGCAATTTAACCCTAATACGGGTAGTTCATCTGATCCAAGTGGCAGTCATCATCAATGTTTCCTGCAACAACTAGATTTTGAGAGTTCATTGCCTAAACTTTCGACAATTTTTCATAACTTGCTTCCACAAGAGGTACAAACATTACTTGTTGATTCTATGAATAATCTCACTAAGCAGATAGAATTGTCTCCAGATCATTGTTTGAATGTTAATAGCAAGTTGTTACAGTCTCAAGAGGCTGATTTATTAAAAATGCTACAAGAATAGCATAAAGCTTTTGTATGGGAATATGAGGACATGCAAGGAATAAATCATCGAGTTTGTACTCATAGGATATATATCAAAGAAGATTGTTTACCAGTTAGACAACCTCAAATAAGAGTAAATCCAGCACTTAGAGAAATAGTGAAAAATGAACTTCAAAAGTTGCTTAATGCTGGTTTTATTTACCCAATCTCTGACAGCCAATGGGTTTCTCCATTAGTCATTGTTCCCAAGAAAGGAGGAAAATGGAGAGTGTGTGTAGATTACAGGATGTTGAACAATGCCACTAAAAAAGATCACTTTCCACTACCTTTTGTAGACCAGGTACTAGACTCACTGTCTGGAAAAAGATATTTTTTCTTTTTGTACGGTTACAGCGGGTACAATTAGATAAAAATAGCCCCTGAAGATTAAAATAAGACCAATTTTACCTATCCATGGGGAACATTTTCTTATTCAGTCTTGCCTTTTGGTCTATGCAATGCACCAGCAACATTTCAGAGAGCAGTAATTAGTATCTTTGCTGATATATCTCATGAATGTATGAAATTTTACATGGATGATTTCACTACCTATGGAGTCACATTTGAAGAAGCACTGATGAATTTAGAAAAGGTATTGAAAAGGTGCAGAGAGCAAAATTTATCTCTAAACAGTGAAAAGTGTTTTCTGATGATGGAAGAAAGTATTGTTTTAGGTCATCATATTTCAAAGAATGGAATTCAGGTTGACCCTGCTAAAATTGAAGTTATTCTGAATTTACAAACTCCTGCAAAACAAAAAGATGTCAGAAGTTTTCTTGGTCATGCAGGGTATTATAGAAGGTTTATAAAAGACTTCAGTAAAATTGTCAGCCCACTTTATGCCTTGTTAACAAAGGATTCCCAAATTGAGTGGACAGAGGCCCGTGAAAAATCTTTCCTACAATTAAAAGACTTGCTTACTAAAGCCCCTATTCTTCAAGGACCAAAATAGAATTTTCCTTTTCACATACATGCTGATGCATCTGATTTTGGTATAGGAGTAGTTTTAAGTCAAAAAGAAAATTCAATTGAGCATTCTATCTACTTTATCAGCAAAAACCTTCAAGGTCCTGAGCTCAACTATACTGTTACAGAAAATGAATTGCTTGCAGTAGTGTATGCTTTGAATAAATTTAGGCATTATGTCACAGGTTATCAGATATTCATTCATACTGACCATGTAGCAATCAAGTACCTGATGAACAAACCTGCCATTTCTCGTAGATTGGCACGATGGCTCCTGTTGTTACAAGAATTTGATATCACAATCATTGACAAACCAAGAAGAGCCAATGTTGTAGCTGACTTTTTATCAAGACTTCAATCAGCTACACCTAATGAACATGAAGTTATTGATGATAGGTTTCTTGATGAACACTTGTTCTCTATTGTTGCACAAACTCCATGGTATGCAAACATTGCTAATTATCTAGCAGCAAATAGAATATCAGCTCACTTTTCCCCAAAAGAAAAGAAGTTGATAGAGAAAAGTTTTAACTTTTCCTAGATCACAAATTGTCTGTTCTATACTGGACCTGATCAAGTAATGCGAAGATGTGTCAGAGAAGATGAGACTTATGATATTTTGCATGCTTTCCATGATGAACCATGTGGGGGGCATTTTACAGCAAAAAGAACAGCAATGAAGATTCTTACAACAGGGTACTACTGGCCAACATTACACAAGGATGCTATGGCCTATACAAGGAAGTGTGACAGATGCCAGCGTATGGGAAGACCAACTAAGTCAGATGAAATGCCACTATATCCACAGGTCATAGTCACCCCTTTTGATAAATGGGGAATAGATTTTGTAGGACCAATTGATCCACCATCAAATGGAAAGTCATACATTCTAGTTTGGACGGACTATGTCACAAAATGGGTCGAGGTAAAAGCTATGACTTATGCCCGAGATAACAAAGTTGTTGAATTTCTGTATGAACAAATTTTCACAAGATTTGGAGTTCCCAGAGAGCTTGTAACTGATCAAGGAGCTCAGTTTACGTCAAATCTGATCACTGCACTAATGAATGACTATAAGATCAAACATAGGAATTCCAGCCCCTATCATCCTCAAGCCAATGGTCAGGCGGAGGTAACAAACAGAGAAATTGAGGCGATCCTCACAAAGACAGTGCAGATCCATAGAAAAGACTGGAGCAATAGACTTCCTGAAACAGTTTGGGCTTACAGAACTACATGGAAGACAACAACTGGGTTTACACCTTTTGAGCTACTTTATGGGAAAACAACTATGTTACCCATAGAATTTGAACATAAAACTTTGAGGACAGCTCTTGAACTCAACATGGACTTATCTGAAGCACAGAAAGACCGTCTCCTGCAGCTAAATGCTTTGGACGAAATGAGAAAAGTCGCCCTGCAGCACACAAAAGCAATCCAACAGCAAAGAAATAAATGGCATGATCAGCACATCAAAACCAGGAAATTTTCTGCTGGAGATTAAGCCCTGTTATATGATTCCAGATATCAAGAAAACTAGGGTAAGCTCACAACACGCTGGCTTGGCCCCTATGAGGTTGAAAATGTGTTCAACAATGGAGCTGTACAGCTGGTGACAATTGATCCAATCTATTTTAAATTGCTAGTCAATGGCCACCGACTCCGATTGTACCATAAACCAGTGTCAAAGGAAGAATTCATGCAACAATTCATTCAGGTTCCTCCCGCTACTCTTCCTACAGCTAAAGACTTTAGCCTTTCTCCTGCAGCGTTGCCGTAATTTTTAAAAAGCATGCCCATAATAAAAGTTTTCTTTTTAAGGAAGCCCTTTTTTTCTCCATTTTCCTTTATCTCCCCCATCTCAATTCTTTATCTCTCATCCATCCATTTCATTCATACATTTCATCCGCTCACGTCACCCATCCACTTCATCCGTCCGCATCAACCTTAATTAAGATATTTTTTCCACTTGTCAATTCATGCAGCGCCGTCATCTTTCTTTACACGTACGTGCAATTATAAAGGTACACCATATATTTTCTTATCGCATATTTGATTTATTTCATTCTATTCATTTACTGCTATGCATGTACCAGTCATTATTACCCGAATCTCTACCTGTTCTTTAGTACATGTGAGGACACATGTCATACTTTAAGTAGGGGGCGGGGTAATCTATTTTTTAAAACCTGCCTTTTCGCCACTGCCATAACTACACAAATAACCTTTCTTTAATGATTTTCTGATACTTTTCAAATATGATCACATGTCTTTCTTTAATGCATGTTTTTCTTGTAAACTACGATTAAGACTGCTTGTTCAAAAATCTCATTTTTGGAAAAAGAAAGAAATGTGACGACATGACAGAAGAAAAACCAGAGAAGAAAGGGAAATAAAGAATTTGAATCTTCAGCAAGGAATTGAGTTCAGCTAAAAAAACTACAAATATGGTGGTCATTTAGTGCGACATGAGCCTGTAGCTCATGAATTGTTACTGCAAAATCTGCAGACAGTCCACGCATTCAGCCTCTGTGGATGGTTAAATTATTTCTTGAGCTTAAATGATTTTGATGAGGAGGCTGCTGGAGATTTTTTTAGAACACTTTCTGAAGGGGAAGCCACTGTATGGGGTCTAACAGTTGTCGCAATCGAAGACATAATTGCTGAAGTAACCAAGCTCCCAGCCGTTGGAGAAAACTTTTCTTTAGATGCTGCAGCTGCAAAGGCTAAGTTTTCAATGCCTGCTGATGGACCTTTGGAAATCTCCAAGCAGGGATACAAGCGTGTGTCGCTGCCTCCTCCATATTCAGAGTATGCCACTTATATAATGAGGTATTTAACGTGTGAAGGCTATTTTTCCTACCTGCATTCTCATCATTTTAAATTATTAAGCCATATGAGGCATGGGTTAGTTGTGAATGTTCTGAATTTCTTATTAAAGTTTTTAGAACAAAGTGCCCACAGAACTCAACAAGGGAAAGACAATTCTGTCACTCATCATGACCTTATTAAATTACTGATTGAGTGCTCTTTGAAAGACGTCTCACCTCTCTTGGCAACAATTTGTTGGCCGAAAGAGTTTGCAAATACCACAACCTCCTAGGGTACTTACCCCACGGCCTCAAAGAAAGAAGAAAGAAATTGCATCTACTAGTGGAACAGGGCAAGGGTCATCTACTCCTGTAGCACCTAGTCCTGTAGGTTTTGCACCTGAATCCTCTTCTAGGGTACAAACTAGGTCTGCCACTAGGAGAGAGAAAGAAAAAACAAAGGCAGAAGGGTCCCCTGAATCTGACCCTCGTTCTCAGAAAAGGCAATGCTCCTCTCCTGCAACACCTTCCCTTGTAGCTGTTTCTCCTACAACAACACCTATTGCTATTACCAGTTCACCATCATCCTCTGGTAGGGCAGAGCCCTCTGAACAAACAAGAAAAAGAAAAGCTACCGGAACACCTCATGTAACCGCATCTATGCTAAGAAGGGTTTCCACAAGGAAAAAATCTAAGACCTCCCCTACTTCACCGCAACCTGAGGTGATTGTAATTTCAAAAGGGTCTGTTGAATCTAAATTTAATGTTTCTCAGAATGAGTCTGAGAATGCTGCTCAGAGTTCGTTCATTCCTGAAGAGGAACAAGTTGAGACAAAAGAAACATGGCACAATGAGCAAGGGTTACCAAATCTTGATGATTTGGCTACGGCTGCTATGCAATTTTCAAAGGAAGCACAGACTTCTCCACCATAGCAATAAGAATAATTTATCTTGCAGCAAAAGCAAGAACAGATTGAACAATTGAATGTGCCTAGTGAAGTTGTATTTAACCCTGCAATTTGTAAAGCCATTGTTGTGTATAAGAGGACATTTTTAATTGAGTTTCTGGAATATGTTAAAGCTAATTGGGAAGCAGTTACATTGCAAACCCTGACTTTCTGACACATAGCCCAGACTGACATGCAACAAAGTCTATGGGAAGTAGAAAAGAAGAAATTGAAAAAGAAAATTGGAAGTCAGAAACAAGAAATTGCTGAGTTGAAAGCAAAAATGGACGAAATGTTAAAAGTAACTGGCCAAATTATGGAATGCAGACCCCCACCCAGAGTTTATGCTCTATGCCTTAAATAATAGTTTTTATGGTTTTAATTGATGAGAATTTCTAGAAACCAAGACTCTATAATTCACACTGCCAAAGAGTTTTATGAAGCATACCAAGCAGCCCCTAACTGGTTAAGGAATTCTCTGTGTGAATTCTATTTGCATGGATTTTTAATACTATTTGAAACATAATGAAATCCTCTTCCATATATTGGTGATATTTATTTAAGAGCATTTATGTCATGGGCAGCAAATGAGGTGAATTATGGCCGACAGTGGAAAACATATGAGGAAGCTGAGAAAACAGAGCCTGTCCCATTACGCTCTCAAAGTTCAAACCCACATACAATGTTGAAAGATTGGTTTGCTCTAACATATGGTATTAATAATGTTTCAGCCAGAGAGAAAATATTTGATATCAGAAAGTAAGTATATGATGAATTCCAGGCACAACAATATTCATTTTGGAGATTAGCATATACCAGAAGTGAGAAAAAATGGGAGAGATTAACTATTGGGTTAAGAAAGTTAGAACCACATGGTCCCCTAAATTTTACAACTCCTCTCAAACGAACCAGTAGATATATTCAATTGGGACTTTAAACAAGATTTGAACTGTGGCTGCCACTAACATTTAGACCCCCTGTGCTAATGTGGCCCCTGTATCCTCACCAGGCTACAAATCTTAACAATGAATTAGAAAACTGAAGATATGAAAGGTGTCAGGATTTCAGAGGATTCTATTACAAGTTTGGACATCCATTCCAGAGTCATGTAGCCACCACTGACTTTAGAGAAACCACCAGGAAAGTTAATGCTAGAGGACCAGCATTGGGCTAAGTAGGGGGCAGTGATGAGCTTAAAATATGCTCATAATTTGGATGTTATGATAAACTTTTAATGTCTTTACTTTTGTTATTCCATGGATGTTTAAACTTTGTTGAAACCTTTTATGGGGATATCCTGTAGCATAATACTTTCATATTCCTACAGCTCATGGTGTTGACTTGATTGCATTTATTGCCCGTTGACTCCCTAAAATGGCTGGTATATCGTATACAGTTTTTGAATGATGAAGTAGATTTAAAATGTGTGATTAATGAATAGATATCGTGTATGTGCCATACGCCTTTTCTTTCGCATCTATTACCTTTTGTTTCGTAGGTTGTTGAAGAATGATCGAGTCAAGCGCAGCCGATCTCAGCCTTGCGGTAAAGTTCATTTCCTGCATGACTTCGAGGAAGCTCCGGCAAAGACTCTTGGACCGAAACTATGGGAAAGAATCTTAATGATAGTCAATCTGGAAAGAGTGGAGCGCTAGATTTTTTCCAAATTGGGTTGAACGCATAAATTCATTATGAAGTCTGTTCCTTGATTCAGGGATAGACTTTACTTCCACGTCTTTCTTTGATAGGGTTAGTTAGTTAGTTGCTCTCCTATTTATAAATAAAGTTCTCCTCCTGCACGAGAGAGACAGAAGGGAGGATAGTTAGAAAAAGTTAGAAGCATAGTAATAGCAGATATTATGTAAGAGATAGTATGATAATGAGAAATAGAATCTATATGATGAAAGACAGAGTTTATTGTTAGTTTCCACATCAATAAAACAATGTATACCATTCTATTTTCATGAATAAAGTTCGATGAAGTTCTGAGTTTAGCATCTATATAATCAGTAGATGCTTGCTAAGGGGGCCCACTTAGTATCTGTAGCTAGTTAGTTGTTATTTTCTGTTGATCTTTAGTTAGCTTTCATCTTTGAAGTTTTCATACAAACTTAGTCTTATAGTGCTCCTACAGCATAGAGAGTCCATCCCTGTGATTGTTCCTGCAGCATAAGGTCGGTTCATAGTTTGTGTTTCAATCATAGTTGTTATGGTTTTTATCATAGTTGAGTTAAAGAATTTTGCATTACCGTTATGAGGCTTAGATAGAATTTCTTTCTAGTATTATTTATGTTAAGATTTGACTGAAACTAGTTCCTAGTGCATATATTTTTCCATGCCATTTAAAGTCTACGTCCCCTAGTTTGACAAGTAAAATGAACGTCCATAGAAAGATATAAGTCACCTATTGGAATGTCCAATTCCCAGGAAAGGTTTTACTATGATTTTTATATCCTTTTGTGGGCACGAACCACTGCCCACCACTGATCATAAGCTGGAGTGGTCCCTGGATCTGCTGGTCCGTCCCTCCATCCCCATGGTTGTGCCTATAACCCATCAATATCTGCCTCTATGGTAGAAACTAGAATCTCTGGCCCCCATAGCAGGACCTCTCGTGATGACCGAGCAAACTCTGCTCTCCCTCGAGGTATATCCTGTACCTTTCCATACTGTCTCAGGACCCGATCTGGCAGCTGTCGCTCTATAATGTGCATATGGGACACTGTTTGTCCCACCAAATACTGTGTCTGTCTACAAAATGGCAGGTGCTCATCCTCATCTGACCACTGCTCGTAGCCTAGGTATGGTCTCCATGTAGACTCCTACATCATGTCTATAGCATGTCTAAAGTAGCGAGTATCCCCCATATAATGCTTTGTGGTTGCCCCCGCATAACGGAAGGCATATGGAACTCCGTGAGGTACATCTACTGTAACAGGTGGTCTAAAAATAGCAATATGCTCCCACACCCATGCCATCAGGAGCGTGGTACCACAGCTCATCGACTATGCCTCTCTATAGGCAATGTCATGCAAGTGGAAGTACAACATCCCTAGCACACACGAACCCCAGGAATATACGACTCGGTGCTCTAGCATGCCCACTAACATCTCCCCCCATCCCACAGGGAATCCATGTCCTCGACGGTCAGGCAGTACTATACCGCCTATCAAGGTCGCTACTAGACAGTCTAATTGTCTATACCTCTGAGCTAACACCCGCCACCTAATCTCATAGTCATCCACCCCTAGCTGTCTAACGTCGGCGTGGGGGTAATATCTACACATCTCGGCAATCCCCCTCTGAGTAGCATAGACTACCCGTGTCCCTCTAATAGGCAGTCTCAATATCCTATATACATCCTCTAATGTCACCGTGGCCTCTCCAGTCGGAAGGTGGAAGGAAGATGTCTCTGAGTGCCACCGCTCACATAGTGCTATCAGTAATCCCCGATTTGCCCGAATCTGGGGCATATCAGTCACATGCAACAAACCTAAATTCCATAGAGTCCGTCGCTCGGCTGGCCGCAAGCTGTCTCTGAATCGAAACATCGTGGGTCTCGACTCCCGTGTATAGATAGGGTCCAGTACAACCTGCAACAACATCATATATGCCTTATGTCAGCCTGAATTATCTATTCTAGTGAGAAATGATTGTTTTAACATAAAATGCAAATGTGTCATTTTTTTTGCACATGCGTCATTCTTTTACACATGCGTCACTTTTTCACAAATGCAGTTCGCAAATTTCACATGCGTCATTATTAATCAAATGCGGTTAATAATAATCAAATGCATCATAAAACTATCATTTGCATTTCAAAATGTCAAATGCGATACTAAATAAACATATGCGGCTATAAATATGCACATGCATTTCAAAACATCAAATGTGTATCAAAATAAACAAATGCGTTGATTCGCTACACACTATTCTAACCGGACGGCGTAAAAATTCAAATGTGTTTATTCGCATACATATGTGTCGTTCGCGCATACATATGCGGTGCAAAATAAAAAATGATGCAAAAGTAAAAATTGAATTAAATGCATTAAAACACACGCAAATCAAAAAATTTTAAAAGACAAGTTTTAGGTCCATACCGGGGGGTCCGCGCTGGCTGGTCTCTGGTATGTCCGGATCCTGTATGCACGATGGTGAGTGGCTAGAACTGGAGACATTCTCACTAGAAAGTCAGAGAAAATTTTCAAATCTCTAAGCTAGGTGGGTGCAAATGAATAGTTTTTCACCCCAATTCAAATATATACCTAGGGCTTAGGTGGCATTTCCTTCCTATTGGCCATGTAAACTTCCATTTTCTATCATCCCGTACCCGTCCCTCCCACTTTCAATACCAATTCCGTCAACTGCATTGCATTTCTGCCTATTTACTGGACTAATCGGGCGCATTTCCAAATTTTTCTAAATGTTTCAGAAATTTGTCAATTTTCTCGAGGGGGCATACCTTCACCTATTCTAATCTGGAGCATTACTGGGGCATGTTTTTTATCGACTTTCTTTGACACAACGCCTAAACGACATTGTATCAAAGAGGGGCAAATGTAGACACCAAAATCTAATTTTTAGCCTGCGACTTTCATACTCTTCATGTTTCGTATTCTTCATGGTCATGATTAAATAATCTTAATTATTTAATTAATTCATCTTAACATTAATTCTTCTATTGATTAAATAATCTTAATTATTTAATTAATTCATTTTCTATTAATTCTTCTATTAATTAAATAATCTTAATTATTTAATTAATTCACACTTTTCTTTATTCTATCTGATTAATTAAATAAATACTTTTTATTTAATTATGTTACTGATTAACCTTATCCTTCTTGTCAAATTAAATAAATTCTTATTTAATTTATTCTTTATCATATTTCAAATATAATTAAATAAATTCATTATTTATTTAATTATTCATTTAAAATCCCTTCATCATTTAATTAAATAAATATTATTTATTTAATTATTCTTCAAATATCGAGTCTTGAATTAAATGAATTATTTAATTCATTAATTCTATTTTAACGCATTCCTCTATATTTTAGATAATTATGTGAGTTATCTAAGTATTCACTTTTACTCAACTCAACATCTATTTTAATCGCTTAGTTAACTCTTCATTTGATGTCTGAGTGGCTATCTTGAGTAATCTCTTCATCAATTCATTCAATCATCCAGTTCTAACTCATTTGTGTGTACATGCGGATTAATTAAATATTCTTATTTAATTAATTAAATGTTGTGCGTGCATTCGAATAGAGAGTCGTTATAATCAATCTTTATCTTTGTCATGCAAAGATAATTCTTTTGTTTTCAAATACCGAACTGAAGATTAAATCATTTATTTAATCTTTAATTCTATTCCTAATTTGTATCACTCATGTCAATACTATCAGTTATCTAATTGCATGTCTAATCTGTCAATATCAACCATCCATTGATCTTTCAATCCTGACCTATCGTTCGAATAATCAATTTTCTATAAATTGATTTGTCATTCTTCATTCCAATCTCTCGCGAAATCTTATGACTTTTGAGAGCAATTTGTCTTGAATCTTCGATATTTTACTAATCATTATCTTAGGCTATACTTGTATGAACTTGAAAATCTGAGGGCAATTATACTACACAAGCAAAATGGAGAAGGGCAATCGAGATGAATCATGGAAATACGTTTGGAATTGGTGAGATTGTTCTAGTTTTAGTTACGTTTTTACTTTCCCATGTTCTTTGTTGCTTAACGAATGAATTTGCATTTTAGATTTAGTATTGTATGCATGTGTGCTTCTAATAATCTTCTTCTGTTGTCTATTGTGCAAAAGCATTTTCATTTTCAGCGTTACAGTGTTGTCGCTACACTAGCACTCTTTTGGGTAGAAGGATGAGAAATATCAACATATAGATCCTCAGAGGTAGAATCAATCATCAACCTAGAAGCATTTTTAAATGTCTTAGGTTTAGGAGTTATTTGCATCAATAACCAATGCCATCATTTAGAATAATTAATTCAAAAAACTTTATGTTTTAGATAATGTTTACTATAATCATGGATTTGGGGATGTAGGAGTGAACTACATCAATTTTTTTAACAGAGGGGTATCAAAATTTGATTATTATGGAGATAAAATAGGAGATGGATTACAAGTACGATGAGGAGGTTTTTGGGGAATAATCTTATGAGAATCATAACATGACACCTCCATAGTCTATTCCTCTTCTATATGCAGTGTTTCCTCTTTTCTTTTCTCCTTCACTACTTCCCCATAGGTCTTTTGTGGATCTCCTTTAGGTAGTCCATATCCATCCCCTCCCCCTATTGCACAAGAAGTTGCTACCATAGAAATAGTATGGGGAGAAGTAGAATGCACCTAAATGGACTCCCCTTTCTCCGTAGCTTTTGTCATTATCGTTTCCTTTGGATTGAGAGGTTTTGTTGTTCTTTTGATTATCTAGTCTTAAGTCCTCCTTAACACCATCATTTTTCTTCCCTCAATTTTTACAATCTCCCTATTATTCCAATTGATGGGTAGGATTGGCATTGTTTGTGTATGATCAAGATAAACTTGATCTACTAAATCAGACTCATTATCACCAATATACAAGATGAACTAGTTTAGGTTATACATCCTAACCCATCTCATTTCTAAACACATCCAATATCTTCTTCTTACCTACAAATTGTTATCATATTCAACCCAATAATCATCTTAGGCACATGATAAAAACTAGGGCATAACTACAAATTATTTCTTATAAAATCTTTACTATCAAATGGGAAGCGAAAATTAAAAAAATGTAACTTGTATTTGACCATATCCCTTTCTATATTCAAGGATTTCAATGAAGAAATGCAAAATTAGGAGATTCCAATAGGGAAAGGAGCACAATATTTCTTTCTTTCTTTTAGATTTTTTCAACTACCCAATTTTCCTATAGACCTCAATTAACACGAATATGTCATTGAAATATTTGGGAAATTTACACAAGGAGCCATCGTGTCCTCCAATTATCATATACATGAACCTTTAGAATTGGATGAAAAAAATCCCATAGTTATTAATTAGTTGGGTGGCTTCTTGAGAAATTCTAATACTCATATCTCATTGCAATTCCCTAATGAACAACATTGCAAACGCATTGTTCACCCTTCTAAAATGTTTATAACTATTTTCTAATTGGATTTGGGAATAATAATTGTAAATTACGATGTCTTCACCTAATTATCCTTCAAATCTCAATCTTTTCCAAGCCCTCATACTTGTGATAGAACTATAAAACAAATATGAGGACATATAGAAATGCTTATTGGCTCTTAAATGTGTTATCTATCTATGGAGTTTATCACAGATGGTATTAGCCGAATCAATATACTATTGTCCACAAAAAATTATCACAATGAAGAAATACATCCATAACTCAAAATTATGAGTGTCTTCATTTCCAATAAACTTATGTAATAACACAATTATGCCACAATTTTCATTCACGAAGTGAGACCTTTGTAAATTCTTAAGAAACTAGGATTTTCCTTTCTTTGAGACTGTTAACCATTGTTTTTCTATTGTATTGAGGACAATGATTTTTCTTCTCAAAAAAATGTTGATATGAAATGGTGACATCTAAATCTACATACTCATTCCTTTGAGGTACTTTCAATAGTGACTGAAAAGTATCCCTATTAAGCTTGACAACTACCCTATTATCTTGGGTATTCACTTCTTTGGTCTAGGGGTTGTAATGATTTATGTATTCCATTACTAAATATTGGAATTAAACAACTAGGAGATGAGCATACCACAATAATATGCTTTCAATTAACCTCTGTGATGGGAGGTTGATTATCTGCACCCATTATCTCTGAGAAATCCTTCAAATCTATGTGCTCTAGCTTAGTATCCCCAATTTTAGGGAGTGTGCTTTCCAATTTGGAGAGGTGCTCATAACCTAGGTATTTATGTTTCATTTTTTCTAAAAAGTTACTATAGAGGATTTTAATCCATTCACTGAATGTGTGGACAATTATATTTGTTGGAACACAATGGGCTACTAAGAGGCGGGGTGAATCAGTAGATTTTAACTTTTATTACTTGGTACTTAGAGAAAATTTGTTCATTAACCTCTTATTATGCAGATTGAGACTTAACATCAAACACACACACACACATTCATCACATAACACCAAATATACATGGAAAACCCAAGATTGGGAAAAACCATGGTGAGAATAGCTGCAAGGATCTACTATCCTAATCCAACCTCACAAGCAAAGTTCTATTACAAATTTTAGGGCATTAACCCAAGGAAGCACCAACTCCTTGATTTAGAAGCTACAACTTCAAGGATGCACCAACACCCTACACTGAACATCAAATCAACACAAATGAGGCAGCCACCTCTTACAACATTACAAAACTCATATATGCATTAGATTGGTTCTACATAACCTGATCATGCATCATTATATTCAATACCTGAACTTTATTACTAATGCTACAATCTCAACAACTCATCTTCTACATTTATCTCTTTCTACTCTTTTCTGACCCGCTCTTGCATGACTTGCTTCTACAACTAGATCATTAACATATCCCCTCTTTTGTAATACACCAAATTAAATGGGCGTAACTGAAACAAAAAGCACAAATCATAGTAGAATTTTTTTATTTTTGCTTGGTTCATCTTGTTCATGCATAGAGCATTCTTTCTCTGTACAGTCACATTCTCTACACTCTACCACTTCCCTAATTTTCTCTCACACACTCTAACCACCACTATCTAACTTGCCATAAAAACATAGTTATCCCTCTTTTATTTTCTAACCAAATCACACCACCTCAATTTGCGCACCTCTGACAGACTATTACTTGATGCCATAGTTAGGGTATTTGTTCTTTCTTCTTCAAGAAGCATATACTGCATTGAGCCATACTCACATTAAATTTTGTCTCAGAGAGTCTTCTAAGATTGATGATATGTAATCCAATATAGGATACACATTTAATGTATTCTTCTATGCATAAGATTTGAATCCAATCTATGTTCACTTAGCACTTTGTGTAGCTATTCTACAACTCAAATCACCAATTAAGTTTACGATTGGGGCAGGTCGACCAATTGAATTCATTCTTTTGGTTGGCTGCAAATCAGTAACCACTTTCACAAACTTAACCATTTGAAACCACCATCTTCAAATTTTGATCGTTGATCTCGTCAATTTATGCCATGATCCAAGGCACTCTATTCATCTTGACAACCTTAAGTCATCACCATTAGATTATTCTTCTTTGAATCTTTATCGTTGATCCATGGCTTTATGATCATTGAACCTTATTACATCGAAGGGACTTATGAATTACTTACTTCGAACTCTTGCATTCTCTTTGATAGACTGCCTTTGATCACCATGTCCACATAGTCACCATGCAATTCAAAACAATGATGTGAATTTCCTACCGAGCAATCATTTTCCATCATTTGAAACTTGTCCACCATCATTCATCATATGGTTATATCAAAGGGACTCACTAAAGAGTCACTTTGATGAACATCCTTCTCACCGATAGCTAACAAGCCTCCACCATTCTTTCATATACCACCATCGCTATGTCGAGGAGACACTGGGACATCTCCTTCCAACATCTTGAAGTCCTTCCAAGCAACTTTATTTGGACTCCATCGTAACTTTGAGGGGACTCCTAAAAATTTTCCACGAACATCACGAGTTTATTCAATCATATGCCTTTGCATTCAAACATTCTTCTGCCACATCAACTAGGCCAAAACAATTAGCTACTGCCACCATTCAGTCATGCCATCTTTGTACTACATGTCACACTTTCCATATTAGTCATACGTCATTTCAAGACCCACTGGTGGAGTATTGAAGAGATGAATAAAATTGTCTCACTAAAGCTCCATTGTTAATCCAATTGCTTCAAAACAAGGATGTGAAGTGAGAGATCGCCACATCGAAGAGAATGATAAAATAGTCATGTTGAACACATGATGTCACCTCAATGTGATCCTTGGACCTTGACATCTACCCATCGCTACATCGAAGAGACTTCTGCTTGAATCTTGTCAACATCCTACCATCACCCTAAAAAAAGTACACAGGAACAACTAACTAGAAGACTAAATACACAGGACTAGTCACTGTACAAATGTAATAGACTTAAGTCATCACTTAAGCTACCAACAACTACCAAATGCAAGTCATTGAAAAAATAGAATCTTGTCTAATCACCGCGACTGCAACAACCCTAGGGTTTAAGAAATAAACCCTAGCATCAAATGAGAGCATAAATAATTCATTTTGAGTGTATCTCTCAACTTCTAAACCCACAAGGAACATTTATGGAAAGCTCTCAAAGACCCCAATGCAAATTTTACCTCTATTCCACCATAGTTATTATCTTTTTACATCAATGACAATAATATTCCAACAATCTCCCCCTTTGTCATTGATGGAAAAACTCTAAATTCTCATATAAGGTATAGCAATGAAGCTTTGTACCAATTAGGTAATTCACACAGTAACCCCCCCTTTGACATACATCTCCTCTCTGCCATCATACTCCTATTTGGAGCAATTGCTTCATTTCTCCCCCTTTGACATCAATGGCAAAGGGAAGACTCTGCCTAAATTGAAATCTTCTTTTAGTGTCCAGGGATGAATGACATACCAATGCAAATCCCCCTAAAACCATGCCTTCTCACTAGAAATTAGTGAGATGATGTGGGAGCAATAACTCCCAACTTTTTCCTGAGATATTCAAATTGGTCCTTTGGAAGAGGCTTGGTGAAAATGTTAGCCACTTGTTCTTTGGTGGGAACATATTCCATGTTGACCTCCTTATCTAGAACCTTCTCTTTGATGAAGTGATACTTAATTGATATATGCTTGGTTCTAGAATGCATCACTAGATTCTTTGAAATGTTGATAGCACTTGAATTATCACAAATAATGGAGATAGGATCTATGTAGTCTACTTTGATATCCTTTAGGGTTTGCTTCATCCATAAAACTTGGGTACAACATGCAACAACTGCTACATACTTTGCTTCTATTGTGGACAGAGTTATTGATTCTTGCTTCTTGCTCATCCACAATACCAATATGTTTCTTAGAAATAAGGCTCCTCCACTAGTGTTTTTTCTGTCATCTACACTTCCTGCCCAATCAACATCAATATATGTGGTCAAATTGAAATCTTTGCTTCTTGGGTACCAAAGCCCATAATCATGTTATCACGGAATCTAGCAGCACTCATTCCACGAATAACCCCCTATGAAACTTGTCCGTTTCCTAGGATTCGTGAAGTTCAAACACGCATAACGAAGTGATTTTCAAGCCACCTCGAAATGCGTTCCCAAGCCTCGAATAGTCAATTCGAGCATTCCCCCATGTTCGCCTCACAAAGACCTTCAAAACAAGATCTTTCGCGAAGTTTCACTGTTCGTACTAAGTGATTTACGAAAAATGCAGTGGCACTAAAAAAGTGCGCTCCTGCCCTGAAGCCAAAATTGGCTAAGTCTGGAAAATGCAAGGGCGCTAAAATTTAGCACCCCTACATGTAGTGAAATTTTCAAAAAAGTGCAATAGCGCTAAATTTTAGCGCCATTACACTTTTCTTCACCACTTAACTCTTTTTCATGTTTTTGGCACGTTTCTTCATGTTTTCGCGTTTTTTGTCAATCGTGCCACTTTTCGTGCCTAGATTTATTGCTCGACTTGAGTTAGGTTTTTAATTTTCATTTTCACTTAAATGAATGAATTCACCTTTTTCATTGTTTTCATTTCATATTCTTTTCTCTCCTCTTGCTGTGTGAGTATTCTTCAAACTGCAAAATCACGTTTTTGGAGATTTCACCTTCTCCTTTAGCAAGCTTCACGTTTCATACGGGTAAGTATTTTTTCATTGTCTTCTTCTTTCTTTTTTGTATATGATAAAATGTTCTTTATTCGCATTCTTTTCTTTTCTCCCTATGCATTCTTTTCTTTTCTCCCTACGCGTTGTGTTCTTCTTTCGCATTTTTCATTCTTACGCTTTTTGTTCTTCCCATTCGCATTTTCTCTTCATTCATTTTTCTTAATTCTCCCTATGCGTGTTCTTCTTCATTCACGCATTTCTTCCTATTCTTTCACAACGCAAATTCTTTCATTTCATTTCAATTTCATTCTCCTCACAGATTTTTATCTTTCCAACGTTTTGTGCTTGTTAAGCACGCTATTCATGTCGCTCTCTTCATACGTTGTGGAGCGAACTTTGAAACCTCAAAAAAAAAAGAGAGAAAGATTTCTTGATGAAACCCTTGAATGTGTATGCATTGATTTTGAGACAAGTCTTCAAAAGCTTTCATGATTCAAAAAAATTACATTACCAAGCATAGGCGCTATTTTTATCCATCCTTACATTTGCTTTCACTAAAAATACACTCAAATGTTGAAGCACTAAAATTTAGCGTCATGACATGTTGCAATACAGGTTATTTTTCCTAACACTGAAAGATGTAAGGGCACTAAAATTTAGCTCCCTTGCATCAAAAGCAATTTTCGAGAGATGTAAGGGCGCTGAATTTTGGCGCCCTTACACTTTTTCCAAGTTTTCTATAAACCTTCCCAAATGAACTTCATTTTTGACTAGTGCACTTTTGAACCTCGTCTTTCTGCCTTTGTGCATCATTTTGCGTGCCTCATCATCCACTTCATGCTTTCCCATCCCCGTGCTCATTTTGCGCTTTCCCATGTTTCCTAACAATTGATGTTTGTTCTGACTAAACGAATTACAGTCTACTTTCAAAGATCATCAAGTCAAGATTGATCAGAGTTCTAGTTCTTTTTGATGACTGCTACTAAGCCTCCTTCTTCTTTGAAAGCAAAAAGCAAGATGAAATACAAATATCAAGGCGTCTATCCGCCGACTATGGTGCTTTCCAAAGTCAAAGAAATAAAAGATACAGAAGTTGGTCATCAAGACTTGGTTGACTTCACAAAGCTAACTGAGACGAGGCCTCTTCTTGATTCAATGAGAGTGATCGTACACAGCAACCTCCATTTGGTGGCGATGTTTCCTACAGCTGCACACAATACCAAGTTTGTTCTTCAAGTTGCGTCTCATTACATTAGAGAAAGCAGAAGCGTGATCGACTCTTCTGGGCACGAGATTCTGAGACTCGACCCCGACTTCTTTGATATTGTCTTCAAGGTCCCTCATATGGAGAAATACATTGACATCTCTATATCAAAAGCACAGGAGATCTTTGATGCTAATCCCAATAAAGCTAAACAGTTGATAAATACTCAATGGCTTAAGAAGCCTAGATCATCTGTTTCTAGATGGCCAAAAGGACTCCTGAGAAGTGACTTCAAAGATGACGTCAAGGATATGATCACGTTTCTAAGCAGAGTGAAGGGCTTGCCGGAATCATCCACTTTTCACGATTGGATGTATGAATACATCAGGATCATAAGAAGGTAGAAGGTGCATATTGACTGGGGCAAACAAATCAGTGATGAGATACACGAGCAGTTGATCAATGCTCCTTCTACATTGAAGTTCTACATGACTTCTTACCTGGTGTACATGGCGACTGTGATGAGACAATTCCCAGGTCTATCTACAAAAGGGAATCGGATGATGGTGCCTGTGTACAGATATTTCTACAAGTTGGAGTTGAAGGAGAGCTTTCATCATTTCAGACGGGTCACTGATGCTTTCTTTGCGCCTTTACTCTTCAAGTTTGATCTAGCTTTGGAAAGGAGAAGAGTATCTGATGAGGCTTATAAGGTGGTAAGTAAAGTTGGATGTATTTTTCTCCAATTCCCAATGTTTACTTATTTAAGAGTAGGCTGCTACACTGGTTGTCCCTACATGCTACCACGTTATCCTTCGGATAAGTGGATTCGCATGGAAACATGCAGACAGTTGATGTTAGTGCAGAAAGAACGAAGAAGCAACCACAAGCGTGGGTTCAAGTTCCCACTGACCATCGGCCGATATACTATCCAAACTGCACAAAAAGCTAAGTCTGTCTATGCTAAAATGAAAATCATGACCATCAAAACCTACAGGTATAGGTTTGATTTCAACTACCGAGATGTCAGAAAAAAGTTGCAAAAGGGTCACCAACACAGGTACCGTTTTGAAGACATCTGGGTAGATTGCAGAGATGAAGAAGCCATTTGTAAAATGGACTATTGTAGGTTGACCGTTCAACAAATCGGAGATCTTGGTATCGCTGACCTACCAGAGGATTTTGAGGATCCAGGTGATATCATCAACGCTGTCTATGATGAGCAAGGCATTGTTAAAAGGCCGTTGCCTGCAATACAATGGTCTAGGAAAGAAATTACCAGCATGAGAGAAAGGTTGAGGCTAATCCTAGCCAACACAGAAGAATGGTTACATAAACATGGTTATGCAATGAAAAGTTTTAGAACAGACTCAGAAGGAGAGGAATCTGAAGCAGAAGCTCGCCAATAGCAAGAACTCCGTGACAAAAACAAATCAGCGGCTATTCCAACTTCTTCGCGAAGAGGCCCTAGGATCAAGTTCACTGTTGGTAAGAAAGATACCCAGGTTGTCCAAGAGGCAGAAATCACGGAATCTCATCCATCTTGCTCTAAGGGTAAAAATCCTATTCTGGAGGAGATAGATTCTGATGAAGAAGAAACTTCAAGTGACCAATCCGCTGAAGATGAAGATTTAGCAAAAGCAGACTCCAATGCCGAAGAGGTTTCTGAAAGCGGGCAAGAGTCTGATGAAGATTCTAAAGAAGGATCTGAAGGTGATTTCAAAGGTGAGCCAGAATCAGAGAGACAAGAGGGTGATCAACAGGAACCCGGGCATGACCAAGAAATAACTACTTCTCCTCCTGAGAATGTAGTTGAGGAAATTCCCATAACATCATCGCCCGTGACTTCAAATGTTCCTCATACCCCTCCAGATTCAAGAACTCCTCCACCTCCTGTTCCCTCGTCACCTATTCCTACCACATGCATTCCTGCAATCGAGATATCCCCTATCCCTACAGCATCAACCCAGCTTGATACTCCTTCAGTGACAAGCATCCATACGGTTGATATACTGTCAAGCCCTCCATCGTCCATTCCTAGTTTGTCTTCGCCAATGTATGATATCACTTCTGAAAATGAATTCAATCATTTCATGAATGAGTCAATGCGTGATCAGCTCAATGTGTCAACTACAGGAGCAATGATGACAAATACTTCTCCAATTGTCACGATACCAATGGTAAGTTCAGATGTGACAATAACTTCAGAAGTGGCAATGGCGACTGAATTGACAGTAAATCCAGAAGTTCACACTTCTTTTCTTCCTCCTTGGCTAATATCTCAAGTGTCAAAGTGCAAAAAGAAAATGATTTCTCCAGAGGAGCTCGACCTCGAAGAGATAGTTCTTCCAAAAGCCAAAGGGAAGAAAAAGGCAAAGGTATACTCGAGGCTGAATGTTGATAAGTCTGGCCACAAGTATGCTGAAATTGGCATACCACCAAATGAAGAAGGTGATTTCAATATGGAGGACTACACAGTAACAAAGGTCCAGCTTGGCAAGGTTACCAACGAAAGTGCAAAAGCCAATGCGCAAGTCACTTTGGATATCTTGGCAGGAAGGTTGGATAAAGTTGAGCAAGCTCGTAACATGTACAAACAGAGGGCAGAGCATTATGCCACTATTGTAAAGAGACTTGTCGGTTCTCCAAGTAATGCACAACCGCTGACAGTGGTAAGTATTGAAGACCCAGCTATCAAGAAAGCTGAGAAATTTGCCTCCAAAGGCAGGGTGTTATATGATTTTGTTGAAAAGATCATTGAACACAGATCTCAGATAATTTTGGCTGTGGATGAGAAAACTACCATGTTCGCCAAGCTCACCACAGAGCTTGATAAAGAAAAGAGCGTACTTTCCCAAGAGTGCAAAGACATGGAAAAATGCTTGTTGTCATGGTCGGAAATGAAACAGATAAAGCTCAGCAAATTGGTGGAGGTTGGGGTAATTCCTGACAAAGAAAAATTCGTAGAGGTAAGAGAATCACTGAAACATAGAATTCAAGTGGTTCAATCTCTCACAGAAGATCTTCACCAAGTACAGGAAGATGTCAATGGGCATTGCACCATTCTTGACAAAAGTATCAGAGAGTTTCCTAGTCAACTTCTTGAGGAAAATCGTATCTTCCTGTCGGCCACAAAAATATCCCAGATCTTCAAGGAAGCCATCATGAATTTGATTGATAGTTCAGACTTCTCAGAAGCTTCACTGAACATCATTTGTGATACAAGGCTCACATTGGACAACTTGAAGACGCATCTTGACAGGTGCAAGAAGGTTCACTCATCTGCCATGAGATTGATCACGAGAATTCACACCATTGTGGATTACACCGTTGGTCCAGATGAGAAGTTTGTGCAGGAGACTAGGAGGAAATTTGAAGACTTCTGTGCCCAATGCAAAGAAACGTGAAGCAACCCCCTATTCTCCAGTGTTAGACATTTCGGTGCATCCCATTATGCATCTTGTAAATATTTCTCGACATTTTTGAATGTCATTTTGTAAATTGTAATTACACCAAGTCCAAAGATGTAATATTTTCAAAACAAATTACACTTTGACTTTGGTCAAAATTAGGTGAGATCTCCTAAAATCACTCACCTAACTTTCCCTGATTTTCTCAATCTCTTTCCTAATTTTGCTCATCACTCTTTCTATATAATGTGAGGGATTTTCATTATAAATGGATCTTTGAGTGTTTTTGCAATGAAGTGCTGCCCTTTTTGAAGCAAATTTGTGAAACTTTGCGTTCATGCTTTGTGAATGAGATTCAATTAATAAAGAAAAGGATTGCAAGCCAAACTTTGCATTGGATTCAATACTTTTGTGAGTTGATCTTATTTGGTAGTGATTAGTTTGAAGAATCTGAAGGACTCTAAGTAGTTTATGTAAACTTTGTGTTACATTTATTATTTAGATTGCATTTGTATTTCCGTTTATCATTTGGTTGAATGATCTACAAGACTTTGTGCTTGTAATCATTCATGCTCTTGCATGTTCTGGTTGAGTAATCTACAAGACTTTGTGCTTGTAATTATTCATACTCTTGGATACTCTTGTCGAAGGATCTACAAGACTTTGTGCTTGTAATCATTCGTGCTATTTGATACTTTTGTTGGATGATCTACAAGACTTTGTTCTTGTAATCGTTCATGTTGTTCAAAGAATTGTTGCATCTAAGAAGACTTTGTGCTTCTAACATAGCAAACGGTACATCCACACATATCCAACACTGATAAAGCTACGGAATGACTTTGTGCCTTCGTGAGATTTCCCTTTTTACTTTATTTTTTTTGTTATTAATCACTTCTGGTATCTCTACACTTCGCTTTGACGAGATAGAGATATTGGTATTACTGCTAGTTGTTAGTTTAAGGTTATCAAGAATTGTGAACTTTCAACGGTGAAGCATTGTAAACATCTTCTCTGAAAAAAGAGAGAAGGATGAATGTAACACAACCCCCCCACTTCGTAAGTTTCGTATACATTTTGTAATTAATTGTTTGTTTTACTATCGCTTCTGTTAGCAGTAAGAAGGGCGCCTCCCCTTTCCGAGAGGAGAGATTTACATCTCACATAGCTGTGGCTGAAGTCCAAGTTGTGTAATCTATTGAAAAGTTGATTACATAATTTTCACCCAACAAATCAACAATGCTTTTAATGTATCTGAAGATTCTCTTCATTGTATTGATGTGAGATTCTTTTGGTGCAGCTTGAAATCTTGCAACCATGCATACTACTTGCATAATGTATGGTCTTGATGTAGTTAAATATAACAAGCTTCCTATCATTGACCTATATATTGTTTGATTTGCCTCAAATGACTCATCTAATTTACTTAATTTGCAGCCAGTTATCATGGGGGTACTAACTGGTCTACTATCTTCCATGACAAACTTCTTGAGCATTTCCTTAGCATACTTAGTTTGAGATATGAATATCCCATTATCAGTTTGTATAATTTGTAAACCAAGGAAAAATGATAACTCTCCTAACATATACATCTCAAATTCATCTTGCATGTGTGTATCAAATATTTTGCACATTCTATCATTACTACCTCCAAAAATGATATCATCTACATAAACAACAACTATCATGTGCTCACCTTCTGATTTGAAGTATAAATTGTTGTCTGAACACCCCTTATTGAAACCTTGGTGCCAAAGATATTGATCTAATCTATGATACCAAGCTCTTGGTGCTTGTTTTAGACCACACAATGCCTTTCTCAGTCTACAAACATAATCTTCTTCTTCTGAGAGCTGAAAACCTTTAGGTTGTTCAATGTATACTTCCTCTTCAAGGTTTCCATTTAGAATTTCTGATTTGACATCCATTTGATATACCTTGAATCCTTTGTAAAATGAAAAAGCAAGAAACATTCTAATGGCTTCTAGTCTAGCAACTGGTGCAAGTGTTTCTTCAAAATAAATTCCTTCAACTTGTGCGTACCCTTTGCACACTAACCTTGCCTTACTCCTGACAACAACTCCATCTTCGTTCAACTTATTTCTAAATACCCATTTGGTGCCAATTATATTTTTGCTTGATGGTCTAAGAACTAACTCCCATATCTTGTTCTTCTCAATCTGATTGAGTTCCTCTTCCATGGATTTTATCTAGCTCTCATCTTTGCTAGCTTCATTAAAGCTCATTGGTTCAATCTAAAATAGGAGTGCAAAATTTACTTGTTCTTTACTTCTTGCAAGTCTTCTCCTTATCTCAACCCCTTCATTCTTGTCACCAATTATTTATTCTATAGGATGATCCTTTTGCACATATTTTATAGGGGCTCATTCAATATCCTCTTCATCCTCTTCCTCTCATTCCTTATCTTCAATTGTTGGACCTACATCATCTTCTGATTCAATCTCAAGATTATTTATGCTAGGTTTACCCTGACTTGCATTTTCATCAACCTTGACATTAACGCTTTCCACAATCTTGTCTAGCCTCTTGTTGTATTACTTGTAAGCTTTACTCTAAGTGGAATATCCTAGAAATATTCCTTCATTACATCTTGAATCAAATCTCCCCAAGTCTTCATCTTCTCTTTGTATATAGCATTTCCTGCCAAACACCCTGAAGTACTTGACTAATGTAGGATTACCATACCACAATTCATATGGAGTTCTACCACTGTTTGCTCTTAGCATTGCCCCATTATGAATATATATAGCAGTATGAACTGCTTACTTCCAAAAGGTATCTTCCAAATTTGCTTCATTTAACATGGCTCTTGCCATTTCCTTCGCAATCTTGTTTCCTCTTTCTACTACGCCATTTTGTTGTGGTGTTCTTGGTGCTAATATTGTCATTTAATTCCATTGTTTTCACAATATTCTTTGAATTCACTTTATGTAAATTCACCACCTCTGTCTAATCTAAGACATTTAATTTTTATACCAAACTCCTTCTCTACCAGCTTTCTAAAAAATTTAAACTTCTCAAATACTTCAGCTTTCTTCTTCAAAAATGTGACCCATACCGTTCTAGTGTAGTCATAATTTAACATCATCAAATATTTTTCACCTTGTAGTCCTCTTGTTCTCATGGGTCCACACAGATCAATATGAACTATCTCCAAAGGTTTTGTGGTTGAATAATCCTTTGTTGGAAACTTAAAACTTGTTTGCTTTCCTTGCTAACATCCTTTGCAGATTCGATTTCAGGTTTTGCAATCTTAGGCATGTTCTTAACCAATCCTTTTGAGCTTATTTTTACTAAATTGTCAAAGTTTATATGCCCTAGTATTCTATGCCACAACAAACTCTCATCTGCTTGGCTAATTAAGAAATTGTGGCCTTTTACTTCATAGAGGTTGTAGAGGTTACTATCAATCCTTACTGCTTGTGCAATTGTCTTTCCATTCTCTCTTATCTTGCAGCCTTCATATTTAAATACAATTTTGTACCCATTATCACACATCTAGCTGACACTAAGAAGGTTATGTTTTAGACCCTCTAAAGGACATCCTTTGTCTTATTCTTTCCATCTAAGCTCAAAATCCCTTTACCACATATTTTAACAACAATATTATCACCTAGATTGATTGTCCCTTCCTTACACTTTTTGAGTTCAACGAATTTGCTCTTATCTCCAGTCATATGCTTGGAGAAACCACTATCAATCACCCACAAACTTTGTTTCTTTGCATGCAGTGCCATTTGAGCAATCATAGATTGAGTATAATTTTGTTCTTTCTCTTTCCACACCTTCTTAGACTTCCTTTCAACATCTTCTTTCCTTTTCTCAGGAGTGTTAGTTTCCTTTCTCATATTGAGGGATGAGTTTTTCTTCTTCACAGACTGAACATTTGGTCTTGTAAATTTTGTTCTACAATCTCTAGCTACATGACCAAAATTGTTGCAATTGTAGCATACTATATTCATATCAACCAAGGGAGAAAATGATTTTTTTCTTATATAATTTGTATTTCTCCTTGGAATGACTACACTCTCTAGCCCTATGACCAAAATGATTACATGTACAGAAATACCCATACAAGTATGATGAGTACCTAGTGATGGTGTTTTCTTTAGCTGAAGGTGAAAATATTCTTTGTCTAGGCTTTCCTGAATACTGCACTCTTGTAAATCCTTCATCATCTGTTATTTTTATGTTATGCTTCTTCTTTGGCTGAGTAGGGGTAATCTTGTTGTTTTTTATGTCTTCAATTGGCTTCTTCTCTTCCTCAATTTTTTTTACTACAATAGACTTCTTTTCGGCCATAGGGATATTCTTGTCATCATAATTTTCATCCTTAAGAACTGCATTTTCTTCATCCCTGAATCTTCCGTAGAGCTTTGTAGAGGCGTCAATGAATGAGCTCTTCCCTTTCTCCAACCCTAGGGCAGATTTTTCTTTATTCATCAATCTTTGCATACTTATCAACTCGTTTAGAATGTATAATCCACCTTTTAATTTCAGACCTTTATTGATCTTCTCATTTTCTTTCTCCAATTCCTTTCTTAAGGCAACTATTTCAGCTTCAAGCTTCAAACATTTATCCACTTCATATTCCAATTTGGACCTCACTACTTCCATTCTTTTGGATTCCTCTACTTGAAGTTTCAAGCTTACTACCAACTAATTGAATTCCTCAAGATCAAGGGTCAGCTTGTCATTCTCTTTTTGAGAACATTTTCTCAATTTCTTGTTTTCCCTTTTAAGATCATCAAACTTATCTCTTAGTTCATCAAGATCTTCAAGTGCACTGATCAACTCTCCCTCAAGATCAACTACTACTTCCACTTCTTCTTTGCATAGAGACCCTCAACTTGTCCATTCTTCTGATCCTTTGAGTCTTGGGCCATAAGGAGAAATTCTTCTTCTTCTTCCATCATTACGAGTGCACGATCTTGTTCATCATCTAAAATATCACTAGCATTAGATGAATCACTCTCTTCTTGAATGTATAGGCTCTTATTTTTCTTTCCAAAACCTCTTCTTTTAGGATTAAATGATTTCTTCTCTTTGCTATCTCCTTCTTGCTCAACATTATCTTCTTTATTATAGGGGTATTTAGAAGCAAAGTGACCTATTCTACCATAGTTAAAACACTTGAAGGGCAACTTACCTTTATACTTTCCAAATCCTCTCCTCAGCTTTCTTATGAAGTTTACTTCTTCCCCATCAACCTCTTCATGGTTTGATGTAGTGGCTACCACTTTTTCTTTCTTCTCATCTTTATCCTTTTCCCTGTTCACAACCTTGAAAACAGCTTCTCTTTTGGATAGCTTGGTGTCTCCCATTCTCATCTCATATGTTGTAAATATACCATGTAACTCATCAAGGGTGAGATTATCCACTTCTCTTCCTTCTTCAATTGTAGAGATCTTAGGGTCATATCTATTTTTCATAGACCTTAGAACTTTCAGCACACCATCTTCTTTTACTTCTCCAAATCTTCTAATAGAGTTTACTACATCATCAACTCTTAAAAGGTAGTATGCAATCTTCTCTTCTTCATTCATCTTTAGACCTTCAAATTTAGCTCTGAGTACTTGAATATTTTCCAACTTTACCTTATCATCCCATTCATATATGTTTTTCAATTTTTCCCAGACATCATATGTAGTTTGACAATGCATAACCTTGCCATACACAGAGTTAGATAAATTGTTCATGATGGAAAACCATACTTTTTCATTGTTCTCATAATCCTTCTTTGCAGCAACATCAGTGGGAGGAGTAGGAGGGGGGACATACTTATTCCTGACTAACATCCACACATAAAGTCCTATAGATCCCAAATATCCCTTCATCAAGGAGCTCCACTTATCATAATTTTTTCCATCAAACTTGGGTGGCTTGTTAGAGCCTTCTTAAAATTCCATTGTGTTCACACCACCAAAATCTACCTGAGCTGATTAAGCTTCACCTAGAAAATCTTGCTCTGATACGAATTGTTGAAACATAATGGCTACTAAGAGGGGGGTGAATCAGTAGATTTTAAATTTTTTTACTTGGTACTTAGAGTAGATTTGTTCACTAACCTCTTATTATGTAGATTGAGACTTAACATCAAACACACACACATTCATCACATAACACCAAATATATGTGGAAAACCCAAGATTGGGAAAAACCATGGTGAGAATAACTACTAGGATCTACTATCCTAATCTAGCCTCACAAGCAAAGTTCTATTACAAAGTTTAGGGCACCGACCCAAGGAAGCACCAACTCCCTAATTTAGAAGCTACAACTTCAAGGATGCACCAACACCCTACACTGAGCACCAAATCAACACAAATGAGGAAACCACCTCTTACAACATTACAACACTCATATATGCATTAGATTGGTTCTACATAGCTTGATCATACATCATTATATTCAATACCTAAACTTTATTGCTAATGTTACAATCTCAACAACTCATCTTTTGCATTTCTCTCTTTCTGCTCTTTTCTTCACTTCTCTTTTCTAGCCTACTCTTGCTTGACTTGCTTCTACAGCTAGCTCATTAACATATCCTCTCTTCTGTAATACACCAGATTGAATGAGCGGAATCGAAACAAAAAGCACAAATCAAATTAGAATTTTTGATTTTTGTTTAGTTCAGCTTGTTCACACATAGAGCATTCTTTCTCTATGATTGTGTTCTCTGCACTCTACCGCTTCCCTACTCTTCTCTCACACACTCTAACCACCACTATATGAATCACCATAAAAACATAGTTATCCCTCTTTTCTTTGCTAACCAGATCATACCACCTCGAGACTTGCACCTTTGACAGACTATTTCTTGATGCCATAGTTAGGGTATTTGCTCTTTCTTCTGCAGGAAGCATATACTACATCGAGCCATACCCACATTAAATTATGTCTTAGAGAGTCTTCTAAGATTGGTGATATGTAATCCAAGATAGGATACACATTTAATTTATTCTTCTACACATAAGATTTGAATCCAATCTATGTTCACTTAGCACTCTGTGTCACCATTCTGTAACTCAAATCACCAATTAAGTTTATGGTTGGGGCAGGTAGAACAACTGATTTCATTCTTCTAGTCGACTACAAGTTAGAAACTTCTTTCATGTACTTAACCATTTGAAACCACCATCTTCGAATTCTGATCGTTGATCTCATCACTTCGCGCCATGATCCAAGGCACTCTATTCATCTTGACAACCTTAAGTCATCACCGTCAGATTATTCTTATTTGAATCACTATCATTAATCCATATATTTATGAGCATTAAGCCTTATACATCGAAGGTATTTATGAATTACTTAATCCAAACTCCTACATTCTCTTTGAAAGAATTCCTTTGATCACCATGTCCACATAGTCGCCACACAATTTACAAGGATGTGAATTTCCTACCAAGCAATTGTCTTATGTCATTTAAAACTTATCATAAGCTTACTTGATCATCAACTCTATGCACCTACCACACACCATCCACCATCATTCAACATATCATTATATTGAAGGGACTCACTAATGAGTCACTTTGATTTACATCCTTCTCACTGATAGCTAGTGAGCCTCCACCATTCTTTCATATACCGCCATCACTATGTCAAGGAGACATTGGGACATCTCCTTCCAAAATATTGAAGTCCTTTTGAGCAACTTCATGTGGACACCATCGTAACTTCGAGGAGACTCCTAAAAAAATTCCTCGAACATCACCAGTCTATTCGATCAAATGCCTTTGCATTCAAACATTCTTCTACTACATCACCTAGGCCAAAACAATTAGTTGTTGCCACCGTTTAGCCATGTCATCTTCATACTACACATCACACTTTCCATCCTAATCATACATCATTGTAGGACCCATTGGCAGAGTATCACATAGATGAATAAAACTATCTCACTGAAGCTTCATTTTTACTCTGATCGCTTCACTACAAGAATGTGAAGTGAGAAATCACCACATCAAAGAGACTAATAAAACAATCATGTCGAACACATGATGTCACCTCAATGTGATCCTTAGACCTTGACATCTACCCATCGCTACATCAAAAAGACTTTTGCTTGAATCTTCCAACATCTTACCATCACCCTAAAACAAGTACACAAGCACAACTAACTGGAAGACTAAACACACGAGGCCGGTCACCGAATGAATGTAATAGACTTAAGTGATCACTTAAGCTATCAACAACTTCCAAAATCAAGTCACCAAAAAAATGGAATCTTGTTTGATCATCGTGACTGTAGTAACCCTAGGGTTTAAGAAATAAACCCTAGCATTACTCGAGAGTAGAAGTAATTCATTATGAGTGTATCTCTCAACTTCTGAACTTGCAAGGCACATTCCTAGAAAGATTTCATAGACCCCAATATAAATATGACCTTTTTTCCACCACAGTTCTCATTTTTTGATTTCAATGACAATAATATGCCAACAATATTCATAGGAATTTTGACTTCAAGCAAACAATTTTGGGTTTAAAAAATACTCATGAAATTCTCTAACTTGCCATGGATTTTTTTTAATATACATAGTTAGTTTATAAATTGTGTACCTTTAACTACATACAAAAGAAATTATTTCATAGATAATGAAGCAATATTCAACAATGTCTTCCATTTATGCCTACAAATTCTGCTCTCCATGCTTTCCTTTGAATAATTATTTTGCAAAATAAATCAAATTGGGAAAGAAATCCCAACTAATAGGCACACAATTAATGTTATCAAGCTTTCATATTGTATTAATTTCATCTTAAACATGTTGGCGCATGCCAAATTTCATCTCCTTTTGACACATACACTACCCTTCTCGAATTTCACTTTGTCAAAAATTTTAATGATTTCCATAACTGAGGTGACTCTTGACTTTGTTTTGAGAACCACATATTTTTGAAAGGATATTTGACTTCTTAACTACTTCAAAAAGTTACTATTTTTACTTATAAAAGTCATGTTTTGAAGTGGGAAATGGTTATGAGAACCTTCTTGAAAGCCGAAAATATTTCAAGAACCTTGTCGATTCCTGAAATAGTTTAATAACTAGCTTGAAAACTGATGCAAGTTTCATTCCTTTTCATTTCCCAACCTTTGAATTTTCTTTAAAGCCTTGAGAATATTCAACAACATGATTTTTTAGAAATATTCTTGGTTTTAAGAACCTCATCGACTACTGACGAGGTTTTGAGAACCTTTTGAAATACCAACACATTGTCTCCAAGAGTACAAATACAAGAGGAATTAAGCCGAATACCTTGAAGGCACAACACAAATAATATTTTTGCTTGGGACAGAGGTTTTGAAAACTTTATCAACTTTTGACAAGGTTTGACTAACCTCGTTAGGGGTTGATAATGTTTTACGAACTAAGGCACATACCAAAAAAATATAACATTTTGATGATGACCTATGTAGGAACATGAAAGAGGTAACATTAATTACAAAAATTAAACAATTACTTTAGGAAATCAAACAATTACTTCTCAAGATCCCACAACCCCTATCCAACCTATCCATGAACAAAATACCTTGGTTCATCCACCTTTATTTGATCTAGTTTACTCAAATAACCTATAATCCATTCTACCTCCTATCCTCAAAATGGATTCATGTCTTTCTTCCAAAACAAAAAGTATCCAATAGGCAAGAAAATTTGTCAAATTATGCACTATCAAGGCAAAGGACCAAGCCTTCATGAACAGGGCATCTCAAAACCCCTTCATATCAAAGAAAATCTAAATTATTATTACATTGGATAAATATCTAATTCTCAAGACATTGGTTCCCAAATCCCCCCATCTAAATCAAAACATCCCTTTCTCCATCTTGCAAATCCATTTTGGGCCCTTATGTATTAAACCCATAACCTTCATCCCTCTCATCCATCTTTATTCCTTACATCCTTCACTCCTTCACTCCCATCACCTTTATCTCAATATCTCTCAATCCAACCAATCCATCCTATGCAATTTATAATTAGGATCACAAAAGGATCACATCCTTGTATCTCTTTCCACATCCCCCCTCTATCACCACATCCATAAGCTACCAACATCATCCATCCTAGCACACCCTTACCATTGCTATTAAAAGAAATTTGGATTTCATTTATAAAATATGTAAATCCAACAATTCTTCACACAAATCAAAGGAGCACCATATCCCATAAAAATACATGCTAAAACAAATAAAAAATCCATTAAAAAAATCCAAATCCAAATGGCCATAAATTCCCATGAATGTAAATTTAAAAAAAACCCTTGTGGATCACTAAGAAAATATATAAATTAATATATTCCAATGCACAATCAAAATTGGCACCAAGATTTACTCCTCTAAAAGCTTCCTACACACATAAGTCCTCCAAGCCTCGATGTAAGAACCCCCCATCTTCCAAATCCGTTTTGAGCCCCTATATGCCAAAATCCACTATCCTAAGTCCCTCATCTCCTCCATCCATTTGGGGAACCTATGTCTCAAAATCCACCTCCACTCCTTCATCTAAATCTAAAAATTTAAAATCCACTTGTACTCCACAACTCCACTACGCCTCAAGATGTGTGCTAATGTTGATTTTGATTGCATTCCCAGCCACTAATCCAAAATTCTTTCAACACCCCTCCCACTATCCAAAAACCAAATGTTCTCATCACATTTCTTTACTTCAATATTTTACATTAAATCCATATTCCTCCATCTCCCCTTCCATTTAATCCCAATTGTCATCATTCTAATAACGTCTCTGATCATACATCTAATTTCCATGGTATATTATAACTTCAAGGGATACCATTCATAATATAGACGCTTGACTCCTTTCTTTATCTCCCTATCACCCATCCACTATCTTCCAAATCCAAATTTCCAAATCCTTATCCTCATCTCTCTCCATCCATACTATTCCAAAAATCTAAAAAACAAAAAGAAGAAGAAATTAAAGAATAAATAATTAAAGAGAAATAATATGTCCAATGGTTAAAAGAGTTAGATTAGGTGACATTTATCTTGCAAATCTATGTCATTTTTATGTCTCCATATTTCTTGGAAAGTGTCTTAGGGGACATGTGAGAAATGTATTTAATATTGGCATTATTTTAATTGTGTTGGTGGAGGTTAAACATCACTAGAAGAAAAAAAATCTCTCCTAGGCGTTCACATTGGGAATATGAAGGGTCTTGAGTGGGGCGCCAAGTTTAGAGGGAAACATGTGTCTATTGGTTCTTCATCTAGAAGCTAAACAATCATTAGAGCATCTTGAGTGCTAGAAGTTGAAGAGGTTGTGGGTTAGGTGCCCATGTTGAAGCCTTATTTATATTAATTAATTTATTATCATGAATTTTGGTTTTACAAGGAAGGGGTGTGGGTTTTTCAAGTGATTTTGGTGCCTCTTGTTTCAATTTAACACATTGGTTTGGTCTTTGATATGTTCCATAAATTGGAGCCTTGAGATGGTAGTATCATCATGTGTTATTTGTAGGTGTGTGGAAGCATCCAAGTTGTAGGAGAGCAAACGGAATTGTATTGTGGTGTATCCTAAATTGAGATTGGATATGTGTCCTAAATTCGATGATGATTTTAAGGATATTCCTAAGGTTCCATATGCTAGTGTTGGTAGTTTAATGTAAGCAATAGTTGCACTAGATCAAATATAGCCCAAGCAGTGGGAGTTCTAAGCAAGTTTATGTCTAACCTTCGTAAAGAGAATTATACTTTTGTTAAGAGGGTGTTTATATGTTTATTTAGTACTTCAGATTATTGTTTGGTTTATCATGGTATTGATGATGTGGTCAAGTCACTGGACATACATGGGTTTGTTGATGTATATTGGGCAAGTGACTTGAATAGTCGAATGTCCACTAGTGGCTATGTATTTACTTTGTTTCGAGGTGTAGTGAGTTGGATGAGTAAGAGGCAACCTAAAATTTATTTTTCCACCTTTGAAGTAGAGTATATGGTTGTTGCACATGCCTCTAAGGAGGTAATATGGTTACAAAGATGGTAATGACATTGTTTTTTACTGTAGGATAGTAAGGATTGGATGTGACAATTAGAGTGCTATTTGTTTGGTCAAAAACCCTATGTATCATTCTTGTACTAAGAATTTTGATTTTTAGTATCACTTTGTGCAAAAGATGGTTGAGAACGATAAGGTATTGATTGATAATGTTGACACTTTGTATAATTTTGTAGATTCTCTCATGAAGCCAAAGACCACGAATAAGTTCTCTTAGTGCAAGAAGGCCATGGACCTTGATCATTGTACTTGATTTCTTATTTATACCTCTAGGATGCAATAGGTCAATCCTAGATAGATGATTAGCTAACTAGTTAGATAATGACACAAATGCTTTTTTTACCAACTTTTGACATGAACTTGACGGTTATAAAAATACTGACATATTGGTAAAACCATAGCATATAATGTCATAATTACAAAAAAAATATTAATAAACCCAAGTCAAAAAATTAAACCACCTGAAGCCATGTGGGAGACCCATAGATTCCTTGGAGGATAGAGGGCATGGCATGCAAGTCTTTCTTCCCAAAAAAAATAGACTCATTTAAGAGTGAACTACTAGGCACCTACAAAGAGACTGATTCAAATAGTAGTTCATACAAATGATTTAACTACTCAGATACCCCCATCCAATGATTTGTAATATGGAGGAGAGGGTGCATGAGAAGAGATGTGAAAGGGTCACATGGATATCATGAGTAGAATAAGTTTATTCTTCTACACATTCTTAATTAGCTCCAAGAATTTGTATTCTCATATACCTATGAGAGTTGTGAGCCAAGTTAGAGGTCGATGAAGGAGCCCAAGCACATGGATTAGAAGGACCTTATTGAGGCCATGCAAGTGTTGGTGTATAATCCTAAAGAAAAGGCGTTGCAAGAGGCATTGAAAATGTTGTAAACAAATTTTAGACCCAAGATAATGCCTAGAGAATTCCAAATAAGTGGAGGGCACTCGAAAGAAGTAGGCGCAACTATGAAATACAACTTTGCAAGCAACAAAAGAACTTGTGTAGGTGTAATTAGGCTAAAAGATGGAATGCCCCTAGTACTATGAATTGGCATTGCATTTAGATATCTTAGGCACAAAAAAATCAAGGTGTTGTTATGTAGATGAAAGGTTGATGCTTTTGGAGTGTCCTTTTGCATATCGATGGATTTGGCAATAGGAAACTACTCAACAAATAGAGTAGCCACCAATATGTGGCCACTAAAAAACTTGCAAAAAATCCACAAGAAACCCCTACAATACCACAAAATATTTGCAAATAGGGAAATGAAGGCCACAAACTACCTCCAACAATAGGCAAAATAGGGTGAAATATTGCATAATAGGCTAAAACGACTAATTTTTTGTGCAAAATACAATTGTCTACCCAATGGGAAGATTGGAAGAGGGTCAAATTGGCCCTCTACTATTTTTTTTCAAATTTTTACTTTTATAAAATAGGCACAATGGCCAAAAAAGTGCAAAAAATATAAATTATCAAAATTGATGAAATAAATGGTATTTTTTCATTTCTTGAGCCTTCTGAACATGATGGCACAAAAATTCTAGATCTATGGAACTCCATTGATAGGGCTATGTGTGGGAGTCACCTCAATGTGGGAAGGAGCATGCTTTCGTGGACTTGATACCATGTTGGAGAAAACCAAGATCAAAGAGAACATGAAACAAATTTCGCAAGTGAATAAAATATGCCCAATAGCATGTCTATCAAAATGAAGAGTGTATCGCCGCCGGTCACGTTAAAAAGTTTACCAAGCGCACTACAGTTTATAGGGGGTCGTGCTACCCGATTCCTGCAGTCTAAAAAAAAAAATGAAGAGTGTATGATACAATGATCAAGCCTTCCATATATAGGAAAGGATGAGGACATAGGAAGGTAGGACTAAACTAGTGACTACCCCTCTATAGGTGGGACATTTGTGAGATCACTTGGGAAGTGGGTGAGCAAGTGGTAATAGGTGTCTCAAGTCATGAGGACACATGTCTCAATCTTATGAAGTGAGACAAAAAGCAAAAGAATCCTAAGTAAACTTAAGCTAGGTGTGAATAGATCAATCCTAGATAGGTGATTAGCTAACTAGTTAGATAATGACACTATTTAGACTAACACATGTGAGAAATGTATTTAATATTAGAATATTGTAATTGCATTTGTGGAGGTTACACATCATTAAAGAAAAAATTATCCCTCCTAGCCATTCACATTGGGAATGTGAAGGGTCTTGAGTGGGGCACCAAATTTGGAGGGAAATAGGTGTCCATTAATTCTCCATCTGGAACCTAAATAATCACTGAAGCATCCTACATGCTAGAAGTTGAAGAGGTTATAGGTTAGGAACCCATGTTAAAGCCTTGTGCATATTAATTATTTTATTATTATGACTCTTGGTTTTCCAATCCAAGGGGCATTGGTTTTTGCAAGTGGTTTTGACACCTCTTATTTTAGTTTACCACAGTGTTTTTGCCTCCCATAGATTCTATAAATTTGATCCTTGAGATGGTAATATCATTGTGTGTTATTTGTAAGTGCATGGTTCAAGCATCTAGGTTTTAAGAGATCATCAAGGAAGTGTATTGTGGTGTATCTCTCTTGTGAAGATAAATAATACACTTGCCCTCTTTTCTCATGTGGATAGTTTTTTTCTTAAAAGGGTTTCTCCATGTAAATCGAGTGTCATGTTGAATTTTTTATTATGGCAAATGTGTAATCACATACATATAATCAGATTTGGTAATCTTATTTTCAGATTTGAATACACATATACATAAGTTAATATTGTAACTTAGTTCCACCTTTTTTTCAACCAAAACCACTCCTTGTGGCACCTTGGGCAAGAACCAAATCATGTGTAAATCCCCATCCTCTTACACTCCACACTTGGGAGCAAGCTTCATCCACTCACTTTATCTCCTTCATATTATTTACATCCATCCTATTCCCACCTTTCTCCTTTCCTCCTATCCAATCCACCCTCCCTTTACACCTTTGATCTTGATAATGTCTAGGGAAAAAATATCCATGCATTTTTTGGACAGTACAAACCTTACTTCCTCTACCACCCATCCCCCTTATGCACCACCTTTCCATCTCACACATCCTTTATTACCTTCAATTCTCAATGATACTACATATGGTGTGGGCATCATATATTGGCCCTCTATTTTTCTATAAAAAAATATAAATTGGATGTATCTCATCCCATTTTGAGAGGGGCTTGCATCATATCCTTACATTGTTCATTTGATCATTGTCTTCTCGTATCATACCTTCATGCTGCCATTTTATTGATTTATTATCCTAATCCCAATATCATGCTATTGGTTTACTAAGCTACCACATTCCACCATCTAGCACACATCAAAAAGAGCATATCAAGTGGAGCTTAAGGGTGCAGTCAATTTCAATTCAATTAGAGGAGAAAAGAAAAACAAGGTAAAAGATTTCATTTATTACACTTGAATCCCTTATGTTTAATGCTTTGTTTTTTTCCCTTGTCTTCATGAATCATGTGAAAAATGGGAGACAAGCTCAACAGTGAGGGTGAGATCATGACAAGTGTGTGTCAGATACAAAAGACTACCAATTGATTATATATACAAAGTAGCATCAAAACTAGGTGTTGTTGCAAGTAGTAGCCAAGGTGACATCAAATTGAAATGGTGTGGGAGTAGGCCTACAATCAACCATATTGCACCGACGAAGCAATTCAATATATAATTGTGTTGGTATGGAGATTCCCTCAATATATTATAGAACCTAAAGACCATGAAAATAAGGCAAGAGTTTGAAATTGATCATGTCAAAGTGCTCAATCAAAGTGTGTTGAATATCCTAAAGCATGGATGGGGAGCTAGTAATGAAATCAAATAATCAACATATAAGACTAGTATCATAATCTCATCTCCATGTCTTTGAAAATAGACTATGATTTGACTAGTAGTGATTGAAACAAGGTACAAGCAAGAAACCATCAATCTTTTCATACCAAGTGTCACGACCCTCATTAAGCTAAAATAATGATAATCATTTAATAGTAATTGTTCTATATATATAACCTCGAGGAAGTTATTTTGAAAGATTTATTAATAGACTTTTACTTAGCAACTCTTTAAACTCTTGTAAGGTCATACAAAAATTAAGGGAGACGTTAGGAGTAGTACAAGAGTCTAACTATGAATTACTCACCTTTATGAAGTCAATCTAAGTATTCTAGGGCGTAATAGGTGGGAGAAATGCATTAATAATGGAAGTGAGGGAGCTCAAAGGAAGGATTTTTTTATTCCTTCTTACTGAAATTCTGTTGGGCACGGTTCTAAATTTAGCCATTATCTGAGAATTACCATTCATAAGAAAAGAGGATCGCATGTTTTCATACTCATAGTTCTAGAAGATATGTAGCTTCTAGGAGATCAAAGGATCACTTCAGCAGAAAAGGAGGCATAGCTTTTGTTCGAAAGGAAACCTTGTACAACCCTGCACCACTTTGCATCCAAGTAAGTATCGGAAATGTCACTTGAGTTCTATATTAAAATTTTCCCAAACGAACTAAAGATTGTGAATTACATGGTAAATTGAAATGGCATTCTAGTGAAAGATCTCTACATTGGATTTGTCGTTGAACATAGTTTATTCCTTAGTTTGCACCTCAAGATTATCACTGTAACTATTATCGTGGAAGGTATGACTAGGAGCAAATCTACGAAAGAACCCCGTTAAGTTGTGATAGCTGAGTATGGCCTAAGATGTGAACCAAATTATATTATCTCATTGATGAATACAAATATACTTATTCACGTAGGACGAAGATAGTAATATCTGTCACTGATAACAAAGAGAATTTCATATCAATCCATAAGATTTCCATATATTAGGAATAGGGCTTTCTAGTATTTCATGTGATTAATACAAAGGATGAAAAGAAGCATAGCTATAGTATCAACCTCCAAGTAGTTTGATCAATGTTGAGGATCTAGGACAGTGGGTAAATAGAAACTTGCATTTAAAATTTTTTTGCAGGTGGACTGATATTCTGTTACTTTACATTGAAATTCTAGATGATTTAGTGAGTTTCTTGAGCTCTCATTTGAACCAACTCTGCTACGCAATTTCTTACTCTCCAATATTTTCAGTTCCCACTATCCAACACAATTTTATTGTTGAAATGAATTGTGATAGTTAAGTAGAGGAGTCGAATCAACGTTTAAGCTTGCATGCATGGTAAAAGATCTACTTACAATAATCATTATATTTATAGTTTTGAAATAGAAAGAATGTTTTTATTTTTGAAGTTGCACGCCTGTTATCCAATAAATCTTAATCTCACAAATAATACCATAAGATCTGAAGACCGTCAATGCTTACTGAGTCTCTTACTTTGAAGATGCTTAATTGATTGGCTAGATATAAAACATGGCATGGTTATCTAATTCAAGACTTTGTGTTTATTTCTCTAGATTTAAGATTTCATGTGATTGCAATATGTATAACTATCATAACTATCATGAATTAATTGCTACAAATCATCAGGTAGAAGGCCTGCCTGTTGTTTAAAGCCAAAGGAAGAACCATTGTCCTCCATTTTTGTTCTATCAAGCCTATGAGATTTGATTTTCCAATGAGTCAACATCTATTTGAAAAAGCCACTAGAGCTCATTAAATTTCAATTGCCTATGTAAGTGGTTACAATTAGTTTGAGATTCAACTGCTATGATATTAATTGCTATTTTGGTTATAGCAATTAGAATAGGGGGCATGCAATTGTAAAAAACTATATATATATATATATATATATATTTGCAATTAATCTTTATTAGAAAAAAAGACTAACAAAGTGCAGAAAGATCACATCAAATAAATCTTCAATTTATTAGATAACTAACATATAACACATACCCAAAAAATACCTCAAGTGAAATAAGAATGAAATTTCAAAAGGCATCCTCTCTAAAATAAGTCGTAGCCTATGTTTGTAGTTTTACATTTCTTAAAAAAAATTGTCAAACAATTCATGTGCCTTGTCGTTCTATGCATTCCATGAGGCCACATACCTCTAAGGCAATATGTCAAACAAATCACATGCCTTTTTCCATGATTTTACTTTTTTCTACATTACTTATACCAAAGTCATTGTCAAGGGTTTGAAAATTAGATTTAAATCAACAATTTGATAATCAACCAAATTCATGAATTCCCAACCCTATCACTATAGATAGTTTTTTGTCCTATATTTATAATAGATGGGTTTTAGGATTAGTTAAAATATTCTAACTATTTTTTTAGATCCTAGTTATAAGATATGAGCATCTCTTAAAATAGTAGCTAACAAAGGTAAAACATAATGAGAGTTTTGATATATAAACTTATTATAAAATTTAGATAAGAGACTTTGCAAAAGTTGGAAAATTTTGGTGGTTTTATATTCTATTTGTGCAAACAATAAGTGTGATTTTTTTCCTTGTAGAATCAACAATCACTGATTACTTTTATAGATATTAGAAAATAGCTTTGGATCATTATCGTTTCCCTTAAAAAATCTCTAATTGATTCCTATGTCATTATCAGATTAAAGGGGATACTATTTGTCTAACTTTATAACACATGGGATATTAGAACAAACAACCAAAAGAGGCCTTTACATCAATTTTCTAATTTGTGTTTCCCTTGCATTTTGATGAGTATATTTCACATTCAAGTCTATATTATTAACAATGAGTCTTTAATAGTAATTTGAAATGTTGATTAATAACTTCTTACATAGGTCTCATAACTAATCTTGAATAAGAAGACATGTGAGTAGCTAGTATAATTGGGTAGCCACATAAGGCAAGCGATGTCTCAAATTATACTATTAACCTTTCTTTACTCGAAAACGTAATGATATTTTTTGGAGTATTAATTTTATAGGTGGGAATGTTGTGTAAAAGTTGAATTTAATTAAAGTTTGATTTAATTCATGATAATTTTAGATAAAGTAATATAGTAGATCAATTTGAAATTAGGTATTTAATAGATTAAATGCACAAATTTGGAGTTAATTAATTGTTTGAAGTTGATATCCCATTTAAAGTTGAATTAACTTTTAGATGAACTCTCAATTATATTGTCAAATAATATTTTTGAATAGGTTGATTTGTGAAATATTTAAAAATAAAAAATAACTTGAAAATTAAAGTATAAATCTCATTTCTATTCAATGTTGAAATATGTAGTAGCAAGGGCCTTTTATTTTAGTAAACTACATCAAATTATTCATTTAGTATTCTAAGATAATATGTATATGTAACCTAAACACTTAAGCATCTTGTACAAAATTTATTTCTTATTTAAATATAAATTTTAAGGCCAATGCAAGTAGAATTCTTATTTCAATTTTTATGGGTTGTGTATGGTACATGTTTTTTTGTAAATATTAGTACTATGATTATTACAATGATAATGTGATAGTTTGAAGATTATTAGAAATGTAGATAAGATCCCTTTCATTCTTAGATTAGCCTTAGATAGGTAGACCCATTATGAGAATTATGAATACTAAGTTATTATTAGTCACTAAGCGGTTAGAAAGGTAGACCAAAACTTATTGGTTCAGAAAGGTCTAACCATCTTGCACAAACTTAGAACTTACTCTTAGCCTCAAAAAGTAATTAAGTTAGGTGGATCTTTATTGTTAGGCCAAAAATGGGCCTTATACATGAGCCTTATTTCATTCCTTACACAATATAATTACAATAACTTATATCAAGTATATAATAGTGAGTTCATTTCTTATGATTTTCTTTAACTTTATTTCATTATGAAATACAGACTAGACTAGACATAACAGTTTATAAGTGAATTCCAATATTGAAGTACACACTATTTATTAGCATTTTACTTTTATAATTTAATTAGTTAAAAGCATTTAATATTTTTTTTATTTTTTTTAATATTTTAAAATATATATGTGATTTCCTTCAATATATTTATTAGCTATTATTTATTTCATAGCATTACATTTCTAGTTTATTCAAATGACTTAAAAAAAGATATGAAAAAAATCCTCACAATGTTCAATACCAAAATTTCAGGTATGGTTCACATTTATAGGTAATTTCATCTTTCTTGAATTACCACACTCATAGCCTAATATAACCACAACAATGATGTTTATGGAATTATCCCTATAAATCATCAAGAAGCAATAAGGGAAATCCTATAAATAAAATAAAAAATCCAAAGAATGGACCTAATCTTCCTTAGATCAAAAATCAAGAAAGATAAATCAAATGGACATTATCACACTAGACAAAACTACAAAATCATCACTATCATATCGTTCCATAGGGAATTATAAATATTTTCATATATTCTTTTTATAATTATCATCTTTTGAGGTTCAAAAGGAAAAAAATATCATCTTATAGATCATAAATATAAGAACTATCAATATATAGTTCAAAGAGAGTTCTTGTGTTGTTAGGGTATTCGATAAAATTAGTAAACAAGTATAGGTCAAGATGACTATATAATTTTGAATTAAAAGCTTTCCTTAGTGGGTAGCAGTTGAAGAGGAACTATTTGGGGAAAAAGAGCTTTGAAAAGGGTTGTGTACCAAGACAAATAGTTCATATCAAATATAGTTTTTTTTGTATTAGATATAGATATTGCAAGTATGAAGATGTTGACATTGATGTCAACAAGTATATCTATTGGCTGATGTTGTCAGTGATATGGGGGAGATTGTTTCATCTATGAAGGTGTTCATTAGTGTCAACTATATGTTGAGGATATTGAGAAAATTGTGAAAAAGGAAGGTTGATGTAGAGTGTGCTCCACATTAATCCTGTATTGATGTTATGCTTGTGCAACTCTTATATGTTGTTCAGGACTATCATTTGTTGCTATATTTAGAATTTGGGTTTCTAGATCATTGTACAGTGCAAGATATTTTCACTAGTATGAGAACTAGTTGTTCAGTGGTGTTTTCTATGGCCTGGGAGAAATGTATTTGCTCCACATTTCTTCACATCTTTGTTTCATGACTTGTGGTTCTGAAGAATTGTTGATGTGTTCTCTTATCTGTGGCAAGAGGATTAGAGTTTTGGTGCTATGGAAGATATGTTTTAATGGTACAGAGTATAACTATACCGGACAATATTGTCTAATTGTACAAAATGATTATATTCTTCAAGTGAAATCTAGATTGTAAACGTTTTGGATGCATTTCAAAGTGTTCATGGGTTAGTCTAGATTGTGTTCAAGTGAATTCTATTGTTCAAAATTATCGGATTGATTTGAGAAAGCGTGTACTTAATGTTCATTTTGTTTAACATTGGTATTAGCTGACCTTGTGTTAACACTACATGTGAGGCTTGTGAAGTGTTTTGAAGTATTTTTGGATCTATTTGGGTCCTTGTTAAGGATTTATGTAGGTCGCCTTCATTCCTATCCACCACGAGAATGTTTAGGTGTTGACCTATTTTGAATCTATGTATAATGGTTAGTTGTTGGCATTGAAGAAGGTTCTTAAGGTTGAGGTTGATATAAATAAGTGTGGAGTTGATGTGAGTTGAGGAATGAATGAAATGTGAAGCAAGATAGATGTAAGATCAATGTGAGTGGTGTGTGATGTGAAATTGAGTAGAACAGTGCAAATTTTAGTGTTAGGGTTCCTCAAGGTAATGAGTTGAAGGAATATGAAATTATTCAAGCAAGGTTGCAAGTCTACTAGAGCATTGTGGTGGATTTACTTGTTGTATTAAGGAAGTATTCCTTGTGTAACATTCTTCTTCTATCTTCTTGTATTTCTTTCTATGACAGTGAGCCTTGGCTACGAGCCTTCCTGGACAATGTGTCCTATTCTAGCAATGATCCCTTTTGTACTAATTTTTCTATTACTTATATTGTAAGATAATCCCCACCATGGTTTTTCCCTCATTGGGTTTTCCACATAAATCTGGTGTTCTCTTGTGTTGTGGTTTTAGTTTTTATTAGGTGCATGTTTTTGTTTAATCATTTTGACATAATAAGGGTTTAATGAATGTTTGTGGATTTGATAATTGTTGAAGATTTTGAAGGTTTAATTTGCTACAACTGATTCACCCCCCCTCTCAGTTGTTTGTTCATTTCAACAATTGGTATCAAAGCAAGGTTCCTTGAAGAAGAGCTTAACCACTTGAGGTAGATTCGGGATGGAAAACACGATTGCTTTGGAATATCCTAGATTCAATGGCTTAGATTATACATTTTGGAAGAAAAAGATGGAAGGATATATGTCTTCTTAGGGATAGGAGATTGAGAAGGCTTATCAAAATACATATACTCCACCTTTGAATGGTCCAAGTAAAAGTGCAAAAATTAAGGCACATGAGATCAATGCTAAGGCAAGATTCATTATTGTAAATAGTCTTTCAAATACTGAATTAGTAAACACTAGTACACAAAGAATAATATATGACTAAATAAACTACTAAAAATTGCATATAAATGACTAACTTTAGTCACGTGACTATTAGTGTTTTATTTTTAGTCATTTATAACACCACTAAATTTATGACTAAATAATTTTAGTCATTTATTTAGTCATTGATTTTAGTCATTAATTTGGTCATTGATTTGGTCATTTATTTAGTCATATTTTTTAGTCATTAATTTTAGTCACGAGACTATTTTAGTGGTTTATTTGTAGTCATTTATAACACCACTAAATTTATGACTAAACTATTTTAGTCATTTATTTAGTCAATGATTTGGTCATTGATTTAGTTGTTAATTTAGTCATTTATTTAGTCATGGTAGTGATTTGTTTAGGCATATATTTAGTCATTGATTGTTGTTAACTAGTCATTTATTTAGTCATGATAGTCATTTATTTAGTCATTAATTTAGTCATTACTTTAGTCACATATTTAGTCATTAATTTAGTCATATATAATTTAGTCATATATTTAGTAATTAATTTAGTCATTTTTTATTTACTGGTTTCCATTAATTGGTAGTAAATATAGTCATGAAATGAATAATTTATTAAGTACCATAAATTTTATAATGCAAAACTAACATAATATTAAACTTGAACTAAAACATAAAAGCAAATAAAAATATTACATATATGAACAAGTTACAACATGCTAGAATTAAAAGATTGATTCAACATCATGATAAATAAAGGTAATCTGCAATAAAAAATTTAATGCACATATATATCAAGTTACAAGATGTCAAAGCTTTCTAAGAGTATATATGTAAATATAATAAAAAATGTCAAAGTTGTCTAAGAGTTTTCAACTCTTTCAAATACACCATGATAATTAAGATCCCTAAACAATATATTCAAAATACTGCATAAAGCAATGAGCCAAGATGTTTAACATTAACTAGTACATGATAAACATGTTCAACTATGTCATTTTCTACAAATATTTTAGTGGCCATCATGTGAAGGTTCCCTTTTTCTCTTTCAGACGAACAACTCCATCTATTTTGTCTTCAATTTTACTCCCTAACTTTATCCCCTTCTTTGAGTTTATCAATACATTTATGTAAAAAAGAAAAAAAATAACACATTATATTACATAGGTAATGATTACCCTTGTTTGCATGATAAAACAACCATTACTTAAATAGTACTTGCATGTGTGTGTTAAAATAATTGCAAAAGGAAAATTTCAAAAATAATTGCAATGATCAATCTAATTTACTAAAAAAACATTATAATGTTACTATTAGCTTCATGCTAATCAAATACAAAGGCCGCAAATATAAACACTACATTACCATGCATGCAATATGAGAGCACTACTAACATAACCCCATGCATTTAAAAAATAAATAAATATAGATTTAAAAAAAAGGTAAAAATTTGTAAAACAAGATATAAAAACTAATTTTTTAAAATTGAAAGGAATTTCCATAGTCTAGATATATAGAGAGGAAATAAAATAAAGAGTTTAACTAATGAATTGTAAAAAATAGATTTATGTAGTTTATATTCATATCTTTGATTACATTGCATTGCACACCTTTCAAACTCAAAGCATTACTTCACATTGCATAACTAATAACTAGATGTTGATAGATGACAAAATTTCAATTACAATAATATAGTTGTTACAAAGTCAACCTAAGTAGTTATGCAATTACTTCACATTGCATAACTAATAACTAGGAGTAGCTACCAATTGCATTTGCTTGTCATGGCATTCTATGAGACCACATTTCTTTGAGGCATTTTTTCAAACAGTTCACTACCTTGTCTATGTTACCACATTTTCCATACATGTCTACCAAAGCATTTTGTCAAACAGTTCACTGCCTTGGAAAAAATCTATCAAAAGCATAATAGTAAGCATGAGACCATAATAGTATGAGGCTCCATAAATCTTTCCTCATCCCTAAATAAAAATTAGCAATATCAGCCTAACAATGCCTCATCGGCGGAACCCCCATTATAGCCTCGTCGATGGCCCGATGAAAGTAGCTCATAACCTAGTATTGGTGTAACAATACCCTATCGAGCTGACTCCTAAGGCACTCTCCCCGATAGACTGACAAAGTCAACAAAAGTGAGCACATCATTGTGACACATGAACATCAATGGAACAAATGTTTGCATTCCCCCGATGGCCTGATATAAGCATGGATTATCAAGTGCATAATGTATATCAGTGGAGTTGGGGTGCATCAGGGTGACGTTATCTGGCGTCTTGTCAATAGACCTAAGGAAATTTTTTCATTAGTGGAGAAGGTGGCTATTAGTGGAATAATATCATAATCTCACCGATACAACGATAATGATTATTCTAACTGATGTGACATCCCAAGGAATCGTTGAGATATTTAAAATTAATGTTCTCCCCCAATGACAAGACTGAAATGGGTGGTGCATTTAGGGAGCTCTAAAATGGAGTACTTGCAGGTTTTAATTCTTGAAGTGAATGAGAGAAGTGTGTGGAGTCAGGTGGTGGCGATGACTAACATATGTTGAGCATTCATTATTTCATTATATTCTTGAGGCATTACTTACTCGATGCTCCTCTACTGTGGTGAACAATAGGTGTGAAAATGGTGTACAGGAGGGGGTGGTTCTATCGCTGCAAAGGTGATGGAGGTTGTTTTCACGCTTAAAATGAAGAAACAACTCTCACACTTTTATGGAGAACCATCGGTAAAGAGACTGATGGGGTGTTTCATGTACAATGATGAACGATTAGTGCAGTCAGTGCAACTAATTCTAGGAAGAGGATTTGGCCAACTCACGCACAGGTACAGAACTAATTTGGACATTTATTCTCTCATAATGGCTTGGGGCTTAGATTTGGGAGAGTCGATTGAAGTTGCAAAAAAGGTGATGAAGGCACTGGTGCATAAGGATTATATGAACAACATGGACTCACTGTTGGAATGGATGATTCTGGGAGTTGGGGATGGATATTGGTTAGGGATTTGAAAGTGAAGAGGATGAAGAAACATTCAAATGCGTACCCTTTATGAAATGGCCAGAAGGAAAACGTAAAGCCAGATGGAGAGAGGGAGCAACACACGGGTGGGAGGCTCTGAAATTGATTATGGAATTAATAGAGGTTGAGGCAATGGTAAAGAAGGAAAAGGATGAAGCGAAGCAACTGAAGTTGGAGTAGTTAGAGAAGTTGGATTAGTGACCTCGGAGGAAGAGGAAGAAGAATGAGACCTCTATGGGAACTATGGTGAGTAGCCTGTCTGCAGCTCTATAGTTAACACAATCCTCTGCCATGAATTTGATTTTTTTGGCTATCTGTAGTTAGTTTTTGGGGGTTTTGCAAAACTATGGGCAACGAAAAGGAGTTTTTTGTTTGCAGGGTAGTTAGTAGTTATTCATAAAAGGTGGTGAATGTAATTTTTAGTGAAAATTTTGATTATGAAATAGTTGTTAAGGACTGGCAGTGAAGTCACCATAGATAAACTGTAAATTTTGAAAACATTGAATATATAAACTCTCCAGCCATACAACTATAATCTCAAAAAAGATTGTAAATAAGGAAATTAATAGTTTGAATGCAAGTAATCTATGTTAATTCTCAAACATTAATATTCTCTAGTTGTCACCTAAACCTGATTTAATAAGTAATAAGCACTTACTGGTAATCATACCTGCCCACCAAAGTGGCTCATATAGGTAAGAATAACCTCCCACTCCTGCAATAATTTTTTCATGGTCATTGTTAGTATGTAAAAATAAATTTGGAAATAACAAAGTTGCAAAGATAGAATAGAATGAAGACTCTAAAGAAGTTATTTTCACATTGTAGCTTTCTAACAATCCAACATGACACTGAAGCTTAGTGTTTGATTTTTGTTCAACAAAAAAACAAAAACTGAGCCATGAGATAAAACACTGAAATCAATTTGTTTTTCAAAATAAGTTAGTATACTCAAATGTGAAAGGAGATGAAATCATAATCAAAGAAATGTGTTAAAAGGGTGCTTCCATTTATGTGCAGTGCAAGTGGCAATTATCTAAATTTTGAAATTTTATTTAAAATTGAAATATAAATGTCCTTAGTTGATTAGAAGTAACTAGTAGATAAAGCTAACTAATTCAAGGTATTCACTATCATGTTTACACATTCCCTAAGTATCTACTAAACCAATAAATATTGCGTAGAATGTATATATTTCTAATTTGAAGATCATATTTAAAGTCATGGAGAGTTACATGAGGTATAGGTCAAGTCTCTAGCTGATATATAATTGGTGCAAATCTAAGGTTTTAAGTTGTCCTACCCAATAATCTTTATTCCAATCTTTAAATGACATAAAAATATTGAGGCTTATCCTTTGTTGTTCTCAAATTCTCAGTCAAACCATCTTAACCATATCATACTAAAAGTCGTTTGCCAGGACAAAAAAATGTAAGTTTTGAGAGTCCTACTCAATCTCAAGGCCAAAAGCATAACATGACCAAAACCCTAAGTACTTAAATTATCACATCAAATTAAATTATCACAGATGATCTAAAAGGTCAAAGGGCCTTTGTTTTTCTTGTAAGATGTAAGCCCTAAAAACAAGTCAGTTAGTCATCAAGGAAAATACATGATTGGAATATGGGTGAGGTAATAGTCATCAAGGTGATTACATGACCAAAACAAGTGTGAGGTAAGAGAAGGAACAAGTGTGAGGTAACATAAGGCATTATACCTCTTTCCTCATCACCCAAATCAAGATTTGAGGCAAGCGGAGGAATGTAGCCTACTCACTGCTTTTGCACAACAAACTTTAATCTATACTTTTATTTATAAATGTTATAAAAAAAAATGTCATATGACCACCAAAATAATTTCAACTATCACAGTTATATGATTTTTCATCAACACCATCTCATCACAAAACCATCAGTTATAATTTAATCCTGATTGAGGAAATACATACCCGGTACATCCTCTTCAATACAAGGAAGGTGAATTCAGTCACTTGTTCAAGCCAACAACTACTCCACAACCTCTCTCCTCCTAGCAAGTAACACCCCTTGAGTTCTCTCAATGAACCCTTATTCCCATCAAGCTTCAATATGATGGAAATTTTTTGATGCAAAGCAATTTGGATTTGGAAAAATCATCACAAAACAAGCTGATTCAAACAACCAATTGATTCACAAAACTCTTCAACTCATCTAGTAGGTCTGCAAACCCAGATTTTTGACTTTATCTCACAATGGACCACTCAACAATCAATCAACAATTGTTAGATGGGAAAACTCTCATCTAACCTCTATAACTAAAAACCCTCACTTTGCACTAGCTTGGGGTAGGGTTTATTGAAAAATTACATTACCAACCTCTCACAACTCTGCCACCACCTCCAACACTCTTCATTATGCATATACATTCCTACAATATGAATTGGTCAATCATGACCTTATTAATGACTTCTAGACTCAAAACTCAAACTGGCCTAAGACCTACATGAAATTTCACAAATACCTTGGTGCTCCTGCACTAGTTTTTAAATGTTTAATTCAAGAATAAATAGAGCTATTCAGATATACAACTCAAAATCAAATACATTTTTGCATTTATGTATTGGTATTGCAAACACTTTTATGAAGGCTCAAACTAGGGTTTGCCTAATTGATGCCTCTAGATTCAAGGTTAGAATCTTACAAGACTTAAATAGTGTACATACCAACCTCCACTTTACTATCACAATGACCTCTGTTACTATTTTCCCCCTCAATCCATCACAATACCATTGCTAGGAGTCACCCAAAGGTCTCTAGCAGATGATAAGGTGTAATCAGCAAGAGGGGTGTATACCTCTATCCCAACCACAGAGGTTTTCTATGGTCAGGTAAAACCCCACCTTGAAACCCCAAACCATATAAAATCAGTGCTCCATGGGGACCCGTCCCCTACCTTGGTACCCACGTCCTTATCCCAAAAATGTTTCGAGGACTTGGGGGACCCAGAAACTTCCCCTTGCCTTTGCATCTGACAGTGACACAAACTTGAGCTCCAATTTTGATACAGACCTACCAGTTGCATTTGTTGATTAGGGACAACCATATATTTTCTATGTTTTTGTCATTTTATAGTTGAAACTTGAAGCCTTTGGGAATTTTGTTATAATTCTTATTTAATATGTATGCACATTGACAATAAAAGAATTTGAATTTTGTTACTTTGTTTGTCAATTCTTATGTGAAATCTCCATTCAAGTCTAATGTTATGTATTAATCTTCTACAATGCCTATGATGAATGCTTTATCAATGTAATGATATGAATATTTGAAATTTTTCTATATTTTTAAAAATTTCCCCTACCATCCCCAAAAAAATGACCCAAAAGTACCCTCGTACCAAAAACACGTCCCACCATCCCCTGTCGTCCCCATCCCCAAAACTTGTGGGAGCATAGTATAAACTTGATTTTACGAAAAAAGACATTCAAGCATACAGGAAAATCTAACTCTACAACATTGAAAACACCAAATAACAACTATAGGAAAAACTAGCTTAAGTAGACAATATATGCAAGATGTGGAATCGTAGAAAAAACACCTGAATTGTTTGGCATAATGCCTCAAAGAGATGCCATCTCATTGAATGAAATGATTGATTGTAGAATGTGCACAAAATGGATTTTGCAAGGAACCTCTCAAAATATTTGAATTAATGAAGCACTCTGGAACACATCTTAACATTGTAATCTTTGCTTGGGTTCTAGGTGCATGCAGTCATGCAGGTTTAGTGGATGAGGGTTGCACATACTTCACACATCAGTAACCCTTATTGCATTATAATTTACATATATAGTCGATCATTAGGTGTGCATGGTTGATCAACCATTCATATTTTTAGTTGGATCCTAAAAATTCTGCAACTTATGTTCTTCTCTAAAACATTTGTACGAGGTTCAAATAGTAAAGAGATTGATGAAATATAGAGGAATTAAAAAGATACATGTATGTTATAGTTGGATATGCTCTAGTAGACAATATATGCAAGATGTGGAATCGTAGACAAAACACCCGAATTGTTTGATAGAATTCCTCAAAGAGATGTCATCTCATGGAATGAAATGATTGATTGTAGAATGTGCACAAAATTGATTTTGCAAGGAACCTCTCAAAATCTTTGAATTAATGAAGCACTCTGGAACACATCCTAATATTGTAAGCTTTGCTTGGGTTCTAGGTCAATGCAATCATGCAAGTTTAGTGGATGAGGGTTGCACATACTTCACACGTCAATAACCCTTATTGCATTACAATTTACATATATAGTTGATCATTAGGTGTGCATGGTTGATTTGAAACCATTCATATTTTTAGTTGGATTCTAAAAATGCTACAACTTATGTTCTTCTCTAAAACATTTGTACGAGGTTCAAATAGTAAAGAGATTGATGAAAGATAGAGGAATTAAAAAGATACTTGGATGTTATAGTTGGATATGCTCTGGTAGATAATATATGCAAGATGTGGAATTGTAGACAAAACACTTGAATTGTTTGATAGAATGCCTCAAAGAGATGTCATCTCATGGAATGAAATGATTGATTGCAAAATGTGCACAAAATGGATTTTGCAAGGAACCTCTCAAAATATTTGAATTAATGAAGCACTCTGGAACACATCCTAACATTGTAAGCTTTGCTTGGGTTCTAGGTGCATGCAGTCATGCAAGTTTAGTGGATGAGGGTTGCACATACTTCACACGTCAATAACCCTTATTGCATTACAATTTACATATATAGTTGATCATTAGGTGTGCATGGTTGATCAAACATTCATATTTTTAGTTGGATCCTAAAAATGTTGCAACTTATGTTCTTCTCTAAAACATTTGTACGAGGTTCAAATAGTAAAGAGATTGATGAAAGATAGAGGAATTAAAAAGATACCTAGATGTTATAGTTGGATATGCTCTAGTAGACAATATATGCAAGATGTGGAATCGTAGACAAAACACCCAAATTGTTTGACAGAATGCCTCAAAGAGAGGTCATCTCATGGAATGAAATGATTGATTGCAGAATGTGCACAAAATGGATTTTGCAAAGAACCTCTCAAAATCTTCGCCCAAATTTGAAGATCTTTAATGTTTAAGCCACATTTTTCCCAAAACAACTTGACACATTTTCTGCCCATGCCCTATTGTTCTTTATCACCATTTTGCTTCAATTTCTTGGCTCTAAACCAAATCATGATGGTTAGAAAAGAAATCCAAATCTACTAAGTATGCTTTTCTTCATGTTGGGTTGTTTTAAACAAGATTTGATTGAGTTTGAAACACCCATTCAGCTCTGTTTGGTTCCAAACAAAATTTTCCATATCATCTGAAACAAAACCATTGAACTCCATCTACTTCATTCTGACAAAAATGGCTAGAAGACTTCACACACCAAGGGTTCTATCAATCAAGCGTGTCTTCTGGTTCCAGCGATGCATTGATGGTTCTATTTTTTCATCAACGTGAGGATCTTCTATTGGTGGGATGAGGTCTCCTCATTCCCATTATGGTCTGATGGGGATGTCTTCGATGGAATGGTTCTATTTTTTCATCAGCGTGAGGATCTTCTATCGACGGGATGAGGTCTCTTGTTCCCACGATGGTTCGATGGGGATGTCATAAGTGGAACGGTTCTATTTTTTCATCAGCATGAGGATCTTCTATCAGCGAGATGAGGTATCCTATTCCCATGATGGTCTAATGGGGATGTCATCGGTGGAACTCCACTAACGACATCTCCATCAAACCTATTGGAACTAGAAATTTCATCTAAAATTTTATTGATTTTGTCATGTAAAATCAAGGGTCTCTCTTAGTATTTTCATAAAATTTATTTTTTTGCCATTCGCAAAATAAAATTAGCCTTTTACCGCCATACCGCTAGCATAATTGATCACCCCATATGTGCCTTACCTTTTACCTCCTTACTGTGGCCTTCAGCAAAGTAATTCATGGTAGCACGATGAGAGGGTAGAAATATACTATATTACCACTATACCGCAGAGGGTTGATACTTAGCTTGCGATAAAGCAAGGTCATCATCAGCACTAGCAAAGGAACTTCTATACCACGGAGGGTTAGAATGAAGCCCACGGTAGAGCGGAAAAGCAAGAACAGACATAAGGGAGAACTACTATACTACAGATGGTTGGAATGTGGCTCACGGTAAAGTGATATATAAGGTAAAGCACTAAGTATACACCGTGGTACTACCAAGGAGCCAAAGGAAGTGCGTGGTAGTGGGGTATAATGAGAACAAGTAAAACTATGTATCGTGATACCGTGAAGGAATGAAGAATGATGTGTGGTAGCATAGTAATCAGCCATTGGAGTATTAAATGAAGGCCAGTCACATCAATCAGCATCAAAATATGAAATTCAGCTCGATGTGAAGGATTTAAATGATATAGAACTTATATGGGAATTAATGCAGTATGATGTGAGAATTAAACAAGGCAGATTGTGAATTTGTTCGCTTGTGGTAGCAGAAGCTGAATACAGGCAAGGTCAAGGTGTGATAGTCAAAAGGATTCTTCAGAACAAGTGATATTCCAGGTAAGCTTTACTCACCACACGTTGAATTTTAAGCAATGGTGCCTAAGAAAATAGAAGTAGGAAATAAAAAAGAGGAAAAATCCAATAAAGTTTCATTGCAGTCGCCATTACTTTCCCTACTACCTAGTTCAGTTGATAAAAGTCCTAAGAGGGTCTTTAAAGATTTAGCTCAAGGGTGTAGAGATCCAATAAGTCCACAGTCTGGGTGGAATCTATATTGATATTTTTATAGGAACAGAGATGAAAGGGTCTTGGTATCAAACTCATGGACTCTTGACATGGGAAAATTGATAGTTCCTAATGTTTTTGTTGATGCCGAGCTAATTAGAGCTTTGTCCAGTAGATATCATGCCCCATCAAAATTTGTCAAACTCCCAGATCGTCAATGTTTGGTAGATATCTCAAGGGAAGCTATAATTAGGTGTTTTAACCTAAACAAGCAGGTTGTCACAGAAATAGATTTGGGGAGGTTAGAGAAGGAGTACAAGAGACTGAAAAGGACTTATACAATTGATAAACTACCCCTACACATGAAAAGGGGTGACAAGAATAGAGTTCTTCCTATCCCGTCTTCAAAAGTTGAACCATTTCCAGTATCTGACTTTTAGACCTATTTCAAAAATACCTACTATGCACTATGTCAGACTCTTGGAATTGATGTTGAAGACAATATGTCAATTGGATTGATGAGGATGGCAATGATTATCTAGCACCCTGAATCCAATGTGGGGTTTTATTTTGCTTCTATCATTGAGGAACAAATTCATGAAGGTTTTTTGCAAGATAGGGAAGCTAAGGCAACTATAACTTTCAGAAAATATTACCTACTATGTCATTTAATTCTATTTCAAAATGAAACAAAGTGGACTAAAAGGATGAAGTTGAGCACACATGAAAGTGGAGTTATTCTCCCAGTGTAGAATTGGTGCTATGTTTGGGATAGTAGGTGCACTGAAGGTGACTTTTTTGTGTTTAGGAATGACTTTATCATCAAACTAATTGTTGCCCTTGGTTTTCCCATATCGAGGCTACCACAATCTTTAATGGTTGTCATGAGACCCATGTAATACAAACCAAACTAGGGTTTCACACACAACTATGCTAACTAGTTTTTAATGCCACAATATACCATCATCAAGGTGTATGGTTGTGATTAGGCCCCTCATATTTTACCAAAATTTGTGTCTAGTAGAGTATTGTTTTTAGAATTTATGTGGAAAATACTCTGGATGGAGCATGATCTCATGAAGAATCAGAGAAAGGGGACTTTCTTGCCTGACTTGACAGTTTTTGAGGAGTTATCTGTTCAGTCAGATATGTTGGAAGAAGTGTAGAGATTCATAAGAACCAATTTTTCTCTCAGATCAGGAAAAGAGAGAGTATTTGATCCAGAGGGTCACATCAAAAATATCAGAAGGACCCTCCTTACAAAGAGGGCGATAACACATACATTTGATCCAGAAGAGGATGTAATAAGAAACCTAGTATATTTTGTAGATTTGTTTGAAACAAGGAAAATATGGTTAATGATGATGAGACGGGAGGACCAAAAGAGAGAAAAAGATAAGAAGTTCAAGGAGTTCTTTGTTGAGGAACCAAATTTGTTGAAAAGGATGCAACTAGTCCTTGGTAAATTTGATGAACTATATAAAAGGGCTCAAGAAGAGAAATTAGCTCCACCATCTGCACCCCAGCACCATCATCCATAGCCTTCACATCACATTCACCACCTTCATCACCAGTTCATCCACCTCCTCCATCTCCAACTGATGAGACTTCTACTAAGAAATAGATAATTGAGTCACTACTTGACTATGGGTCAAGTGATGAAGAGAAATAAGCAGTCTTGACTTTGGCTGAGATGAAAGAGGTAGTAGAGAAGCAAAAGGTGTTAGAGCCTCATGACCCAAAAATAAGAATATCACAAGAAGTTTTTGATGAGATACAAGATGATGAGAGAATAGTCACTTCTTTGCGGTTCATGGAGGATGATGATTTCATCTATACAAGGGAATTTAGATATTTTTGGATAAAAATGAAAATGAAATAGTTTGATGACAGGTTGAAGATTAATCTCATTGGGATTGATGATTCAAAGCATGCAGAAGTGCAGGCCTAGAAAATGGCAGAGTTGGATATTGATAGCATCAATATTACTCCCAAAGAAGCAAGGGAGTTGATGTTAAGTAGTAACATGTTGATCATACCAGGAATGGAACTCTCCAAGGTGTTTCTATTAGATCAAATTAGAACCCAGGATGATCCAAACTTGATTGCAGAATTTGATTCAGAAAAAGGAGTATCAGGCACAGGATACAATCCTACTACCCAGACCCTTACCCTATGGACAAAGCAGAAAAACACAAGGAAGCCAAGGCTTCTAGATGTAGTACAAGAAATGAGAGGATCTAAAATGGTCAGGACAATGAAGGACACTGCTCCAATAGAAGCAGCAACCATCACTATGCATTCAGCCATGTTTACAAAAGATGTAGAAAACATGGAAAAGAGGATAACAAAGTATGAGAAAAGACTCAAGTTATCAAATGATGAAATAAATAAGTTATTCATTGAAAATGTTAGATTAAAGCAACAATTGCAACAAGACATGGACATAAAAGCAGATGAAATAGTTATCTGTCATCCACCTACTCCAATTAAAGATCCTCAAATTCAATAGTTGAAAGAAGAGATTGAAAATTTGAAGAAACATAATATGGATGATGTCAAGCAACACATCTTGGGTACCTTAAAGGAAATATTGAAGCATAGAGTTTAAGTTTTAAAAGAGAATATAATTGGAGTCCATGAGGTTTTTAGTCATTTGGTGAAAGCTCTGGAACAAATAAATACTAATTCCCCTAACTTTGAGGAATTATAAAAAAGATGGCAGCCCACTTACCATATTTTAACCACTCTATGCAAAGCAACACAAAGGGATCCTGATGCACCTTTGAGATTAAAGCCTACTCAAGAGTTGTTGAAGGGAGTTACTAATGAGCATAAGTATTTGATTGACATGAAGAAGAAGGTAGAGAACAAAAGGAATTCATTTAATTAAATAAAACACAATTTCAGTCCTTTGATCATCAAAGGTGATGGACAACTCAAGGATGTGGATGAATGGAAGAATGAGTTTGATCAAATGGTTCCTCAATGCTTGACATGTATTCAAGGTCAGGGTGATATCAATTTGGAGAAGTTTCACACTCTGCTGGATGGAATTATGAGATTGGATAATGGTTATACAAATTTTGTTGTAGATGCCAGAAACTTGCTCGATAGCAAATGGAAGAGACACCTTACAAACTTCACTGTTGCACAGAGATTCAAGTGGCTGAATGATTTAACAATTAGCAAGTGGCAGGAGAAATATTTAGGTTCAGATGAAGATTAGTCATCATCAAGAAAAAATTATCATAAATTAAAAGCTTTGCACAGGTCTTTAGTGACTCGGGCTTTTACTCGAAGATTAATGGATTGGCATGTGTTAGTTTTAGTTATCTCTAATGCATTTTATCTTTTCAGTTAGGTTTTGTTATCAAAAGTCATGACCTTTGGTCTGAAGCTTGTTGCCTCTCAATAAATAATAGAGACCAAGACCAAAGGGATGATAAGAAGATTAGAATAGATAGAAAAAATAGGTGAATAGGGATTGATACAATGTTTACATAAAAAAGGATCAAGATGCACATGTAAATTTTGAAGGAGTTAATGGAAAATCTCTTATTCGGTGGCTCTATGTTGGTATCAATTGTTTGTTAAGTTAATTGAAGATATTACCAATTTGTCTCAATATTTAATATTTCTCTATTGTTTAAATTGATATATCAAGCATATTTTCAATTTATTAGTGCACATTTGTTTTATCTGTGTGGCATAATTAATTGGATCTTTCAAGTAAAGATTAAAATCCTCTTGGTTATTCACAAATATTTTGAATTATTATTTTGGATTATTAAAGAAGAATTTGATAATTACATCCCTACGTATTTATGAAATTTATAAAAATAGAAGTGCCAAATAGTTAGAATTATTACCAGTTATAAGTCACTTAACTTTGATTTCTATTTGAATCCATATACTAAATAGAGCACTGGTCCCTCACATTCCATTATTTAGTTTCACTTCATTTTATTTTTTACATCTGTTAACTGAACATATTGATCTATAGTTTAAATATTAGTTATACAATCTATACCAAATTATGATTTCATCTCTCCACTTCAAACTGCCATAGTGGATAGACTGCTTAGGGAATAAACACATAGTTCAAATCTACTTCATTCACATAGGTTTACCCACCTTGGTCTAGCAAAACCTAAAGATTAGAAGGTTCAAATTCATAATTTGGCCTTGTACGTTAGCCAAAAACATTGTGAGATCTTGGCAACCTCTCATGGTTCAAATTTGCATTTTTGAGATCTAACGAGACCATTGCAGGAACAGGAGACCTCGTCCCGCCGATAGAAGATCCTCACGGCGATGAAAAAATAGAACTGTCAACACATCGTTGGAACCAGAAGACACATCTGATTAATAGACCGATAAGGTGGGGGCAATCAGTTCCATTTTCTGTAATGTGGTAAGAGCCATATAGGTAATGCTATGTCAGGTTGGGGAACTCTTCTTGGAGGTTCTAAACGATTTGCCCCTTTTTTATAAGACTGTGTTGGTAGTGCCCCTGAATCACAGTTGTTTGGTGGGATTCCAAACCTAGACAATGAGATGTAGTTGTGGAAATATCATAGAGAGAAGCTACAAGCTACCATGATGATTTTTCTAAGTGAATTTATATCAGAGTCTTGCTTAGCGTGGCTTAAGACATGTGCAGATGATATTCTCTTTGTAGATAGGCTTGGGGGAAAGTATTTGTTTGATCTTGTGAAAAGTGGCAAGGAACTTGTAGAGAATGAGACATTGATTAGAGAAACATTGGACAGTCTGGATGCATTTGAAGGGAGCTTGGAGTGGCTAAAAATGGTTTTTGGTTCAAATGTTGAGTTTCCATGCCAATGTGTGTGTGAGATTGTTTTGAAGCACTCAAAGAGTTTGTGGGATGAATTTTTTGAAAGCCTAATTGTTAGTAGGATAAAACAAATAATAGTTGATGGATTTTCAGATCTATGTGAGAGAGTTAAGGTTGGTAAATGCCTTGAAGCCATAGTTACATCTCTAGCAAGTTACAAAGACGTTGAAACCCATTTGCACAAATTAACTACTAGTGAGGGTTGGCTTGTCAAGAGAGGGGACCTAAAAAGTTTCAATTTACCTAGGTTGAGTTTGAGATTTATGATGACAAATGATGAAGACTAGTTTGGTCACCTTAACACTTATTTTGGAATTGAGGTTAGTCAAATAAAAGATACCATAGATGAGTGGTCCAAGAATATTCTGGAAGACCTCCTAAGTTTTCTTCATGCACATAAATCTCCTTCAAGGATAAATGATTTAGCACCTTATTTGCAAGAGAAATGCTTCCATTTTATCTCAACATGTATTGTTGAGATTGAAGAACATCTTGCACATCTTTCAGAAGCTCTCTATCAAGAAATGAAAAATGAGGAGATGCCAGAAAAAATGAACAAGGATAAACTAGAACCTACAATTATAGTGGAAAGGGCACTTTTCTTAGGAAGGCTTTTAGTTGCTCTTAGTTTTCATTCAACTTTCCTTCCACTTGTTCTTGTCTTGTCTCAGCTCTGGTTTGTCGAGAACAAAGCTTCAATTTGAGGGAAAGGATCTTTGAATTTTAGATATTCTAGTATTGATTTTGATTACCCTCTTCTAGACAATTTTGGAAGACAAATACTAATGAGAGGGGTTGGTTTGAAGCCTAAATCATAGGATAAAAATAATAGCACCAAATTGAATAAACTGAGAAGAACTATGCACAATCTTTGTATCAGAGCTCATAACATGTGGATATTGTGGATTATTGAAGAGTTTTCAGGCATTCTCGCAAGAGATCTAAGGGAGGATGATTCTTTATCCATGACAACTCCTTTGAAGGCCTGTATTCTCATTTGCATTGCATTTTTTTTTTTTGTGGCTTATGGAGTTGGTTTCATTTCCATGATTCATCTAATCACTGATCTCTTCTTGCAATTTTCATGAGATTTCTTCTAGTTCTAATTTAAGTCATCATGGTTTATATCTGGATATATTAATAACAGAATGAGAACAAAGCATCTAAAGTAAAGAGCTAAATTTGATTCTTTCAACCACTTCAAACTCTTTATTGCCCAATAAATGGAAAATACTAACATGTGCCCTTTCAACTCTTCCAGTCCATATTAATCATGGAGATGTAATCTGTAAGTATGCAGAAAAGTAGCAAAGGGCAGCCAAAAAGTTAGAGATTTTCATAGGGCCTATGAATCAACTCTTGTTGTTGGCGTCATTTGGGAACTCCTATTTTTGGGAATTTAGTAAGAGTTCTCAAACAAAGTAGGATGACATCTACTATACAACTGAACATTTAAATGGAATTTGAAGCATGATTTTATTTAATTTTTAATTTGCTTCCTTAAGGTAGCCTCATAAAATGCCCTTTTATGATTGTATAACAAACTGCCTACTACTTCTTTTCTTTTACTGATGCAAGTCAATTTTAATGTTGTATGCTTGCTCTATCTCTTGTAGCTTTTTGTTTCATGATTTCAAGGCTTACCATTTATTAGCCTGTTATTTTTAGGGTTGGGAAGAAACTGAATTGAAACAAGAGCATGAGAGTGGAGGTCAACTAGAGTTAAGGTTGGTAAATGCCTTGAAGCCATAGTTACATCTTTGGAAAGTTACAAAGATGTTGAAACCCATTTGCACAAATTAACTACTAGTGAGGGTTGGCTTGTCAAGAGAGGGGACCTAAAAAGTGTCAATTTACTTGGGTTGAGTTTTAGATTTATAATGACCAATGATTAAGACTAGTTCTTATGACAATAACCTATTTGCACAAAATTTGGATAAGAATGAGATGGGATCGTCAGGAGGGTTTTGATTGCCAAAGATTAATGGTTGTCTTGAAAGGTGCAAAGAGAGGCCGAATGTTGTGATCCCGATCGAGATGCTCGCGGAAGACATTAAGTACTACTCACGAAATTTCCTTTACTATAAATTTTTGGAATTGAAAATCTCGTTGTAGTTTTTGGAGGCTTGGGCCCATAGGACATGGCTGCCGGAAGGAGAGATGGAGATTAGGCTCAGGCTCCTCACAAATAACTATTTTATGGTTACCTCTGATTGCATGGCAGATAGAATCAAGGTTTTTGAAGGAGGCCCTTATTTTTACAATCAGGTGGGTTTGTTTGTCAAGTCATGGCATGTGGGCTTCGATCCAACCGACGAGATTCCAAGTCGGGTTCCAGTTTGGGTTAGATTGTTGAGGCTCTCCATCGAGTGCTGGCGAGATGATGTTTTGCATTTACTCGCTTCATTGCTTGGTAAACCTGTGGGCTCTTCACAGCAGACGAAGTTCAAAAAATTAATGACATTTGCTCGGTTCTATGTGGAAATTGATTTAAGTAAACCATTGCTAGATTCTCTAGAAGTGAGTGCAGGATATTATTCATTGGTTCAACAGCTCGACTATGAGACTTTACCATTTAGATGTTGCTTGTGCCATGAGTACGGCCACTTACTACAGAGATGCCCAAGGGCCAAGCCTTTGGAGACTATTTCTTCACAACCCTCCAGTGGTTAGCCTAGGGTGGACAAAGGCAAGGACCTATTCTGGGTGGTGATACCAGGGAGGAAGGCTTTATTCTTGTTAGATCTCAGAACAGAAATAAAGGGCATAAAAGGACTATGAAAGAGAGGCAGGATGAGGATACATTTAATAGATTCAAGATTTTGGAGGATCTTAGCTAGCAGGAAGTGAATCCTAGCTTGGTTGATTTGGATCAAGGAATTTTGGGCACTGATCAGTAGGGTTAGTTGGTTGACCTAGAGCAGGCAAACCATTAGGTGGTGAGTTTGGATTCACAGGGTGTCGTGTTGGATGGGGGAGGCCTTGGTCAAGGGGGGTTTAGTACCGAGGCTTTTCCTATTCCACAAGATGATGGGACCTTGCAGTTGGAATCAGATCTAAAGATAGAGGCCCAAAAAGAATCAAGTAGTATTGTGGTGAAGGATAGTGAGGCTTTGTCTCATCCCTTGCGGAGGTTAGGCTCGGAGGGGGGAAAGAATAGTAAGCCATCTCCTCATTTGGGTATCCTGCAAAAAGATCTTAAGAAAGGAGGGGCAGAGAAAGTTGCTAAACTGGGGAGGAAAAAGGATTTGGAGAAGATCAAATTGATAGGGGAAAATCTGTTGGAGTCAGGGTCAATCAAGACTCTAGATTCTCATTTCTCAAGCCCTTTGAAATGATTTTTCTTTCATGGAATGTTAGGGGCTTGAACAGTGGCCCTCGACAAAAAGATGTTCATAATTTGGTTAGATGTCAGTCTCCTGATATTCTCTTTTTACAGGAGACCAAACTTTCTGTGGAGGGTACGATGGGTATAATGCTCAAGATTTAGATGAGTGGGGAATGCCAGTGCATTGGTGCTCAGGGTTCTTCTAGAGGGGTGGCTTGTTTATGGAACCCTCGAAATATTTGTCCCCAGTGGTGGGTGTCCTTTAGGTCCTCTATCTCTATGGTGGCCTCTTGTTATGAATCTGGAGAATTGGTTTTGTTTTCCAACATCTATGTGCCTATGGATATGCATGGCAAGCAACTTTTGTGGTTGAAAATTTGCTATGTATGAAGTATGGATCCTTATCTTCCGTGGATTATTGGGGGTGACTTCAATGCTATCACGGAGATTGTTGAGAAACAAGGTGGTACTATGCGGTTGGAGACTTTAGCTTTCATGTTCCAGGACAATATTTTTGTTTTGAATCTAGTTGATATCAAGCCCAGTAATGGACATTTTACCTGGAACAATCAGAGGCCCGGTGTAAACTACATCATGGAGCGGTTGGATCAGTTTGTGGTTTCTTGCTTTTGGGTTGGTGATAGGTGGTCTTCTAGCTTAGAGATGCTGGTGTCTAGGGAGATGAAGGAGGATCTTATGGGTGAGATTACTTTAGAAGAATTAGAGAGGACGATGTTTCGGATGAAGAAAGGAAAAGCCCATGGCCCTGATGGTTTCCTGATTGAGTTCTTCCAAGAGTTCTGGGAGATCATCAAACTTGATTTATTAGAGGTGGTTAAGGAGTTGCAGCGGAATAAGTAAATGTTAAATGCCCTGAATGCCACCTTTCTGGTGCTTATTCCCAAGTGTGAAGGGCGGAGAGGTTGAGCCATTTTTTACCTATAGCCCTTTGCAATGTGGTGTATAAGATTATTTCAAAGCTAATTGCTAATAGGTTGAAAAAGTGGCTACAGTTGCTCATTTTTGAGGAGCAAAGTGGTTTTGTGGAGGGCAGACATATTCTGGATGGGATTGTTATAGCTACTAAGACCATCCATTCTATGGTTATTTCTAGAGAAAATTCTATGTTCATCAAACTTGATATGGAAAAGGCATACGACAGAGTCTGATGTTCTTTTCTTCAGAAGATCCTGGCTAATTTCGGATTTGGAGATGATTGGATTCAATGGGTTATGAGTTGCGTCGCATTAGTTTCTTTCTTTGTTTTAACTAATGGGGAGCATTCTGAGTTATTTGAGGCTTCTCACGGGATAAGGAAAAGTGATCCTCTCTCCCCTTATTTGTTTATTTTGCTTGTGGAAGGATTGGGATGCCTTTTGAGACGACAGGTGGAGCTGGGCTTTATTCAGGGGTGGAGGTGGGGGGTGATTTACCCCCTCAATCACATTTGCAGTTTGTGGATGATACTACCTTGATGGGGGTTGCCACTATTTGGGAGGCAACAAATTTTTGCAGGGTATTGGATATGTACCTTGAGGCTTCAGGTCAATCAATTAATGAAGACAAATCTTCCATTTATTTCTTTAATACTCCATATCCTGTCCAAAGGAGAATAGCTCAGGTTCTTCAATTCCAGATTTGGACTCTTCCTCTGACTTACCTTGGATTTCCTATTGCGGTGGGTAGATTAACGAGGGAGTCATGGTAGCCTATCTTGGATAAACTTTGGTTGAAGGTTACTCACTGGACCACCAAATGTTTGTCCTTTGTGGGGCGGGTTCAGTTGTTGAATTCCATGATCCAGGCTCTTCCCATTTATTGGTGTATGTTGTAGGTGGCCCCTAAAGGTTTTGTTTCGGATTTGGACTCATTGGCTAGATAGTTATAATAGGCAGGCAGCCTGTTGTCTTCCAAGTGGAGTCTAGTTAGATGGGATATGGTGTGTTGCCCTAAGCAGTTGGGGGGCTTGGGGTTGAGGCAATCCGCGCTAGAAGGGATGGCTCTGGCGGAAAAACTTTATTGGAGGTGGTACACGGAAGACAGGATTTAGGCTAGGATCCTTTCCTATAAGTATATTCAGGGTGCTCCTTGGGAAGATATCCCTCGCTACCCCTTGGTTGGAAATGGATTGGCGGTTTGGGCTACCCTTAAGAAGGGAGTTGCGCTCATCAAGGATGGTTTATTTTGGATCTGTCGATGTGGGACTAAGGTTCAATTTTGGTATGACTCTTGAGATGGTCATCCTCCCATCCTCACTCAATTCCCTAATTTGGTGGCCCTTAGCAGGAGTTTTGGTGATGCTGGTTGGACGAGGGTAAATGATTTTAAGGTGCTTTCTTTTCAGGGTCAGCTTGTGAGTGCTAGGTGGAAGACTCCAGAAGAGTGGTCAGTGATTGGCATGGCAGAGGATTGTAGGACTCTGCATAATATTCTCTTGGGCAGACAGTGCAACCCCCTCAGGGATAAGGATATTCTCGCATGGTCACCTAATCCGAAAGGTCACTACACGGTGGCGTCAAGATATCAGAGGTTGCATTCTCAAAGGGTTGAGGGGGTGAAAGTTCCTTGGTGGAAGGTGTGGAATAAGTTTTCTCGGCCGAAGTGTAACTGCTTTGCTTGGATTTTGACTTGGAACAGGTGTTTGACCTGGGACAATATTCAAAAGCATGAGTTTCAAGGCCTGTCTAAGTGTGTGTTGTGCGAGAATGGGGTAGAGGACTCTTCACATATTTTCTTCCAGTGTCCTTTCACCTTGTAGCTCTAGTATTCTTGGTGGAGTGTTTGGAATAGTCCCTATGTTCATGCTTCCTCCTTAGTAGATTTTTGGACTAGCTTGGGTAGGCCTCCCTCGATGGCCTCTTTTTTGTAGGATGCATGGTAGGCTAGACCTATTTTCTTGTTGTGGCAGATTTGGTTGGAACAGAATAGGAGGATTTTCAGAGGGGACTTGTTGCAGGTCCAGCAAGTGTGGTTTAGAGTTCTTGGGATGGTTCAGGAGACAATTCAAGCTAAGGGAGATGGGGAGCTACCGCTTGAGAAGAAAGATGCAGAGTTGATGGCTCGGCTAGGTATCCAGGGGTTTACCCCTGTTGCGTCTTGGGGCCAGAAAGGTAGGCGGGTGGGGCAGCATGTCCAGCGGCAAGGGAATTGGCAACCTCCCCCTATGGGAACTTTGAAGGTTAATACTGATGGTTCTTCCAGAGGAAATCTCGGTCCCGCTGGAGTTGGTGGGGTTGGTAGGGATTCTTCTGGTTCAGTGGTTTTTCATTTTTTCCATACATAAGGGGACGCAGACTATCAACCTCATGGAAGGCTAGGTGATTTTTCATGCCTTGGAGAGGGCCTTTGACCTAGGGTGGTGTAGGGTTATTTGTGAATCTGATTCATAGGTTCTAGTTAATTTACTCAATAAAGGAAGGATGTCGGATGTGAATTGGTAGTAGGCGGTGCTAGTGCAACAGATTTTCCAAGTTGGTAATCTTATGGAAAGGGTGTCTTTTTTCCATATTCCACATGAATGGAATAAGACTGCTGACTATTTGGCCAAGTGGGCTTCAGAGCATCTGAAGGATTGGAAGATTGATGATTGGGCTTAGATACCTCAGGAGCTTAGTCCAGATTTGGAGAGGGCTCTTGCAGAGGACAGAGGGGGCATTGAATGATGTGGTATTTGGTTATGTTGTGTATTTTGTTCTTTTCGAGCTCTGGCCTTTGACTTGGTTGTAATGCTGGATTTCGATATTCAATAAAATTTTTACCCCTTTTATAAAAAAAATAAAATTCATCAATGTGCATTTAAATAGTGATGCTAAACTTATTTTTCATCACGCTATAAAAATTTTTTTAGCGATGCATTTGATCTGGTGATGCCTTTGACATCACTGCTCACTATAGAGTGATGTCTTCAATTTTTCAATTCAGTGACACACTTTTAAAATGGTGATGCTATTGATGGAACTTCAATGATGCAATTAATTTCAGCATCATAATTTACTGGTAAACAAAACTAAACTTGAATTTTGACATGTGGTTTAATTTTTTGAGTTATCCGGTTGCTTACATGTCACTAACTTCTCATTTTTTGCTTTTTAAACTAATTGGTTTTACAGTTTTGAGTGATAAATTTTGAAGTGAAGGAGCATATTATCATTTGAATATAATTGTAACAAGTGTTTCAACACTTAGGGGGTAATTATAACCCATTTATGATGCTTTATTTCACATTTTAAGACCAAACTAGATTTCTTTTGGGCTTTAAAATAAATGATTAGATTGGTTAAAACTGAACCCTCACATCATTATGTATGTTGGTTTAAAATTGAACAACACAATTTACATACTTCGTTTGGTGCTTAAAATGAACTCATCATGCTATCAAGGTTAAAATGAACATGTCTTTGATTTGGTTGTGTATATTTGTTGTGCATATCCAATCCCCTTGTGCTTCACGTGATCTTGGGTGAAGAGAAACATACAAGTATACCGTTTCTTCTTGGAAGTGCTTATCCTCTCCCCTTGCACCCTTTTTGAAAATCTTGGGTGATGAAAATTATTTTACGCTTCAAACATGTGTCACCTTTAGAGGGCCTACCTCCCAACTTGTGAGAGGGAACAACCCAAGTGGTGCTTTCATTTCGGCTCGCTATATAAATAATCGGTTGTGACTAAAGTCATTAATCGGCTGGTTGTGGTTGTCCCATACCAACGAATGTCTCCCTTAGTATCCTTGTGATGCGTTAAAACCCTTAGGAATTTCTAAGGGCTGGGAGGCCTCTTAATTGAGTGAATCGCTACGTGTATGGCACCATTTTATCCTGAATATGGTCATTAAAATCCTTGTTTGTAGTGGCTAACCAAGTCCAATTCTGAAACATATTTTAAGGTAGTGCATTGGAGTATCATTGCTCCAAGAATTTACTTACCATGTCTAGTTTTTGATTGAGGCAATAAAGCAAATGGGGAAGGGACTCCTTTGCTTGGCGTGTCAAGATGGTACATTTCCTTGACATAGTTTATTTGTCCATTTCATCTTCATGGATTAATCATCTCTTCCGATGATGGTAAGCCTACTAATAAATACATACCCGCTCTACCTAGGATAGTAAATGCTTGTGAGTCAGTTTAATAATTGCTTGGTTTGAAAACAATTTCAAATAAACATCAACAAGCCTTTTCAAAATTTCAAACCCTTTGGTCTAAGTATGGATACACTTTGAAAAAACCTTGATATTGACGCTTGTCCTAAGGATTTCTATCCTTAGAGACTTCTAAATATTTTGGTTATCTCAATCCATACTTCCCAGAGTAAACCTAGGTAACTATGCCCCTAACATCATCCTTTTCACAAAATGGACTTTGTGAGATTTATGATGTTTTTGACATAGACATTTAGTTTGAACTTAAGCAATACAAGTGTTTGTGGTAAAAAGAAACTAATTTAAGCAAGATAAATTGACAAATTGAACCCCACATGACCATTTGGCATCTGATCACTCTAGTTAAACAACCAAACCTTATGCCCGCTATCATTCAACCGAACTTTGAACTAATTAAAGGAGAACAAACAAATATAATAAGTAGTTTGAGAAGCTTCACTTTTGCAACAAAGGAAACACCAATTGAGTGGAGAAATGCAACATGCATCTTAGGCGAACAAGAGGAACAAGTCGATATTGTGGCCGAAAGGCCCATATTACTACCTCCCACATGGTAATAAATATCCTCTTTTTCAATATATTGTGCTTCTCTAAATGATCTCACGCAAAATCAAAATCCCCAAGAGAAGGTTTACATGGCACATTTTCAAACTTAGACATCATAGTGCAAAGTGCATTTGGAGACATATCTTAAGGAATCACCGCAACCGAGATAGATCAATAAGGATACATTTTATATGCTATTTCATGGATGAGCTGGATCTACACATTTCACAAGAACTTCTCCTTAATCATTGAATCTTTAGGGTTTGACCACTTTAGAGGTCTAGCATGTTTCTCACCACCTTGGTCTGGGAAAACAAAGGTTCACTCTAGGTCAACATTGGGTCAAACATTTTATCCACCCCTTATCAAAATTCATCCTTCACTTCACCAAACTTTGAAAACTTTTGAACACACCAACACTTAGGACTTAGACATCAATTAACCCCAAACCCTAGCTTAGCTACTATGTATGTGAAATGAATTGTTTTCCATGCATTTGGTTAAGTCGGTTATCATCTTTGAACTAGTTTATCTTGAAGGTCACAAGTCTACCCTAAAGATTCACAAGTTCATTAGAATCCTTTACCCAAACATCAAACATCAAACTTAAGTCAAAAGTGTTGTCCCAAAATGTTTGCAAAGATCACTCTCCACATCATTCATTCTTTTTCATCTTCCATTATCATCATTTCTCCAAAACAACTTAGAACGTCCTTTTTACCTAGATTTGAGTCAACTAGAGAGTTTAAACATTACAAATCTCAATGTAATTCCCATAGGTGACCCAAAATTTATGGTAAAGACAAGATCATCACACAAGAGAATCATGGAGAAAACCAAAGTCACATTCACCTCAAGTGATCCAAAGCCTCTAGAATTTGATCCAAGAAGTCATGTTACCCCATCACAACAACCACCATCTCCATAAGGGCCATATGACATAGAAGATATTATGAACAACCCATTTGAAATTACTAAGGAAGAAATCATGGAATACAAACAAGAACATCAAGCCTTAGAAAATGTGGCTCCAATTCCCCCATCTTTTGTTGTGCAACCTTTGATGCAAGGCTTAACAATTCCATCTCTATGGCTAAATCAAACATCCATTCCTAGTATTGCAACTAGTCTTTCTAAGGACTTTGGCCATACTCTTCCATTAGAAAGCAACACACTTGTGGGTGCTCTCAAAACCAATCCATCCACCACTTGGACACCAAAATTTGGTGCTCCTACCATTCCTGAACACCCCTTACATAAAAATAAACCACTTACACTTCATGAATCCATGACAACCTCAATATATCGAGGTCACTGATCTTCATCCTTCCCCACAAGTACCACAAGTGTGTCCAACATCACGTAAGATAGTATGGATCAACAAGGGCTTGTTAACACCCTCACAAAAATCAACCCTTAATGTGAATAGGGACATCTTTAGCCAACCCCCTAATTGGTTCATCCACACTATTGGTTTCACAAAACACATCCATCCCAACCATCACTAACCCAAATCAAAACAACCCCTTGGTCACAAAACCCATCAACCAAGGTACTACCTTGATCCCACCTCAAGTACAACAAGGGAACCCCCTACTCTTTGGTCAAGGGAACCCTTTCAATCAATTACAAGGGTTGAGTGTGCCATTGCCATCACAATACCTAATGGCATCTTCATCATATTTCCCCTTGGTCCCCCATGTCATGCAAAATCAAATGGGACCTCAAACGTGCATTCCTCCATCACAATCCACCATCTTACAAGGAATTTTAAACCAAGGAAACCCAAAACCTCTCATCAATAACCCACAAACCATGCAAAACATCAACACCCAAAACCCATCACAGATGTCTCAACAACCAATTGATCCTACATTGCAAGTACATGCCTTAGCTTTACGACAAGCACAATAGGATTATCAATGAGTCGTCTAATAGAAACAACAACAAGCAACCCTAAAAGCACACAACAACAACAACAATCATCCCTAGCGGCACAACAACAACAGTAAGTAGCCCTAGCAGCACAACAACAACATCAACAATAGCAAGCAACCTTAGCAACACAACAACAACATCAAGCCCATCAAATAGCCTTAGAAGAAACATAACATCAAGCCCATCAAGGAACCTTAGCAACATAGCAACAACAACAAGCCCAACAACAATCCCTAGTGGTTCAACAACAGTAAGCACAACAAGCAGCCCTTGCGGCCCAATAACAACAGCAAGCCTTTTGGCTCAACAGTATACCCAACAACAACAACAAGGTTCCTACTATAATCCTCAATATAAATTCGTCAATATGAAGATGTTAGGGACATATACGCCTCCCCCACAATCACCTTCACAATATCCTACACCACCATACACACCATACAATACCCTATCATATCAAAATCCCATGTACAATCCATCCACCATCCCACAATACACAACGTATTCTCCTCCACCAAACCCACAAGATGATGTTGCATCACAACTTAAAGTGTTAACACAAGAAATGTAGGATATCCAAATGGGAAAAATGAAGAAGCCCCATACACAAAACTTATGCCTATATCCATTTGATTGAAACATCACAATGGTACCATTCCCTCCTAGTTTTGAAGTCCCCAAATTCGATAAATACAAAGGGAGAGGAAGTCCTTTAAACTATGTAAAAGAGTTTAACTTAGTGTGTATGGAGGTTTCCTATAATTATTCCTATTTGATGCGCCCCTTTCCATGAAGCTTGATAGGCCCAACCATTGACAAGTTTTCTCAGTTGCCTCCAGGTATCAAAACCTTCCAAGAAATCATTGATAAATTCATAGATCACTTCTCCTTTAATCTTGACATGGATGTGAGCCTAGAATATTTTTTACTCTCAAACAAAACAAAGGAGAATCTTTTGCCAAATTCTTGCAATGGTGGGAACAAAGAGCTAGTAAGAGAAAATGCCACATTCCCGATGAACAACAAGAGGGGATCATCATAGTGAATATAAATCTAGATCTATCATTTCACTTGAAAATACAGTGCATTACCTCTTATGAAGAGCTTATACCTAGATCCCTTAACATTTAGAAAGCTCTAATCTAATAGGGAAATACTCAAGCATACAAGGACAATCACCCATCAACTAGTTCAAATGACAAGCCTCGTGTTTGGGCTAAGAACAAGAACGTGATGAATGATGGCATGGTTGATGCTAAGGTGGTCGTAAGTGATCCTAGGCCAAACAAAAATCAAATAGCTAATGTTCAACCAAATGTGCAACAAACTACATCATCACAAAATAATCAAATCAATAACATTGAAATGCAATGACAATAAACTCCCAACAAGAACAACTATCCTAAATGCAAATACACATAGTTGTCGAAACCTATTGAAACCATCATGAAGAAATTGGTAGAGCCAAACTTGATAATGCTTCCCAATTTTGAAACTACCAAGAACCACATAATAAACCACCCTGGTACAACAAAAAAAATCTTTGTGACTTTCACAAAATCAAAGGACACAAAACATCAAACTACATGAGGCTCAAAAATGTTATCCAAGATCTTATCAAGAATGGAGACATATCTATTCAGGTACTAGTCGGTAATCAGGATCTCAAGATATATAGGAACCCCATGTCAGATCATAGCAAAGGAAACAACAATGGAAAAGATAAGGATAACACAAATGTGCAACATGTCTATTCCAATGTAGTCACTTCATGTGATAGTGTCATCATCATTGTCACCATCAAAGGGCCTAGTGCAAAATGTGGATTCAACACACAACGTAGTAAAGTCACCATAGAAGGAGTCCCATCTCAATCTAGGGCACAACCTACTTTTCCAACATCAAACCCTAGCAAGTAAGTCTCCTAGATCAGCTTAAGAAGACTCCTATGCAAATTTATATCCTGGACCTATTAAGGCTATCCCCTACACATAAAGAAATCTTAGAGAAGGATTTTTCCTCATCATCCATCCCTAAGGATATTGATATAGAGCAGTTTCAAGCTATGGTAGGGCATATCACTAATCATCTTCTCACCTTCTCAAAATAAGACCTACCATTGCAACCATCTTATAACTATGCTTTGCACCTTGAGGTGATTATTCATAAGAACAAGGTTAAAAGAGTCTTAGTAGATGGAGTGTTGGTATGATCATTTGCACCCTTCAGTTGATCAAAAACTTGGGCTATTCAGAGGATACTATTGAGAAAGCAAAGAGTACCACCATTAGAGCATATGATGATCACAAGTGGGTATCACAAGGCATCATCACACTACCCATCCAAGTGGGACCTTCCATTGTAGAGACTACATGCCAAGTGTTAGACCTTGATCTTCCATACAACATCTTGCTTGGTCAACCATAGATCCATGCCCTAAAAGTTGTACCTTTGACCTACCATCAATGTGTAAAGTTTCCTTTTGAGGGCAAATAAGTTACCATCCATGGAGATCTTGAGCCTTTTTACTACTGCAAGAACCTTGAGGCCAAGTTTTACAAGATACCCCAAATCCCTAAAAATGATGAAGGGCATACAGCATCTTCCTCATCTTTTGACCCATCATCCCTTGCATCTACCTCAAAAATGAAAACACCCATTGTGTAGAACATTTTTGACATCAAAGTAGTGATCCAAGATGATGGTTGTGGAAACTATAAACTAACGAAGGATAATTTTGTGTTGGGAAGATACCTCTTTCTCCCAAATCTCATGGGAAACCCACACCTAGCAACAAAGTCCTCAAAACAATAAATATGGAAGCTATTACCTTTGCTAGGTGGGGGAATTTGAACAAACAAGATGTCAATGAGGAGGATGTCTCCAAACTACTATATCAAGATGAATGAGCCATCCCCGCTCTTCCTATGGACTATGACAACAAAGGCTTGAAGCTAATGAAGGGATGGGGGTACAATAAGAATGAGATACTAGTACGAAATGAGAATGGTTTGCTAGAACCCATCGTTCCTAAGAAATGTCCAAAGAATCTTAGCTTAGGATGTACTACTAACAAGGTTACCCTTCTTGGAAAAGTATTTTCGCTAAACAAGCTGAGGCTTCCTCTTGGTTACCAACATCACATGATACTACCCTAGATGACTTCCCCTTGATGTTGCTGACCTATTTGAAAATAACTCTATATTCATGATATACACAACATCCTTCACCCTAAATGATCAAATCATTGAAATAAGCCTAGTATATCCCCAACTCATTGATTGGGGCCAACAAGGACCATTGATTCTAGATTCATTCAAAAACGATGAAGCAATCTCAAAATTCATTTGACTCCACAATGACTTACCATGGGTAGATCAAAAAGTTGGTTTCTATAGAGCTAGACACAGGGGCCTACTATGGGGAGACGATTGCATCCTTCAGTCAAAAAATTTATAACATGCAACTACGCAGATCTTTGAGTGAAAACCACACTGTGGCACTTTCTGATCCTAAAATAGTAAAAAGAAAGGCTGCATCTGAGGGTGAAAATTTCTTCTAGGTACCCAAGGATGAGGGATTCAATCTCCCCCTTAGTGCAATGTATCTAGAGAAGTCAACAGTGCTAGCAGAAAAGGCCACTCCAATCAATATGGGAACAAAAGAAGCACCCAAGATCACTTCTATGTTGAATCCTTGTTGGATGAAGAACATAAAAATCTAGCAATGATCTTTAAAGAGTGAAGAAATAACTTTTCATGGTCATACATAGATATGTTATAGCTCGATCTAGAAGTGGTTTTGCATCATTTAGCCATTTATCCTAAAGTCGAACCAGTGAAGAAAAATTTACAAAAGATGCACCCTCAGATAACACTCTTGGTGAAACTTGAGTTACAAAATCTTCTTAGCATTGGATCATCTAACCAATAGATTATCCTAAGTTGGTTTCCAACCTAGTACTAGTCTCCAAACCCATTTGGGGCATTAGGATATGCACGGATTTCAGAAACTTAAACAAAGCATGACTGAAGGATGATTTCCCTCTTCCTAAGATCAACATCATTGAGGATTTAATAGCTAGACATGAAATGCTATCACTCATTGATTTTTTTTAGGTATAATCAAATCATGATCGCCAAGGAGGATTAACACAAAATTGCATTCACTTCTCCATGGGGAACATATTGTTGGAACATGATGCCATTTGGGCTAAAGAATGCATGAGCAACCTATCAAAGAGAAATAACCCTCATCTTTCATGATATGATCTAAAAAATAGTCAAAGACAATTTGGATGATATTTTTTCCAAGTCAAAGAAAAGGAGTGAACACATAGAATTCAAGACCCATCTTCAACAAACTTGAAGAGTATAGGGTACGACTAAACCCAAAAAAGTGTGTCTTTGGAGTTACATCAGGGAAGCTTCTTAGCTACATCGTATCACAAAGAGGGATAGACATTGATCCAACAAAACTTAAAGCCATCCTAGACATGGGACCACCACAAACATTGAAGCAAATGAGATGGTTACAAGGAATATTGCAATCCATTAGAAGGTTCATAGCACAGTTATCAAATAAAATCCAACTTTTCTCGCATCTTCTTCATAAAGAAATAACTTACAAGTGGGATGAGAAGTGTTATAAATCTTTCTAGTAGATCAAGGACTACCTATTGACACCTCCAATTCTCATGCCGCTGATATTAAACAAGCTATTGGTCCTATATATCTCAACAACATCAACATTGGGTGCTCTTCTAGCACAACATGATGAAAATAGAAAAGAAAGAGTTATCTATCACATCGGCAGGACCTTGGTGGCCTATGAAATGAACTATTCATCCATTGAGAAAGAATTCTTAGTGGTGGTTTTTTCTTCATGTAAAATTTTAGACATTCATGTCATCACATCAAATCAAGCTTATTGCAAAGATTGATCCATTGAAATTCCTGTTATCCAAAGCAACTCTCACTGTGCAAATAGCCAAATGGGTAATGATCTTGACTGAATTTGACATAGAGTATGTGGATTGCAAGGAAATCAAAGGAAAAGTGATCACAAACCAACTAGAAGATGCACCTATCTATGTAGAGAACCCTTTGATATCTAAATTTCTCAATGAATCAGTGTTCCTTGTCAATATAACTGACCAATGGAAAAAGTACTTTGATGGATCATTCACCCAACATGGATCAAGGGAGGGTATTCTATTTATTAGCCCTCAAGGTGATTGCATTCTAAATTCATACAAGCTATCATTTCCATGTACTAACAACATTGTGGAGTATGAATCCCTAATCACAGGTCTAAGGATAGTAGTTCAATGGTAGATACAAGAGATGAAATTCTATGGAGACTCCTAGCTAGTTATCAACCAAGTAAATGATGACTACCAAACTAAGGATGACAAGCTTACTTCTTATAAAAAGATGGTAGAAATTCTCAAAGACCTTTTCATTCATATAACTTTTGAGAAAATTCCTCGCATGAGCAATTGAGCAGCAGATGCTATGGCAATAATTGGACCATTGTTAGACATGCCACACAACATCCTTCAATGCAAATTCTTGGTAGAACAACTTCTCGTACCGACTTTTGAAATCCCAGAATCTGAATTTGTGTGTGTCATTGTTGGTCCTGGTTCTCCATGGTATCGTGATATATTCACCTAACTTACTAGAGGAACCCTCCCATCCGATATCACCTCCAACCTGAAGAAGACCTTTGTTAAAAAGGCATCCTGATTTGTGATCTTGGGTGATACCCTTTACCACAGAAGCATCAAGGGGACATTGCTATGATGTCTTAACCAAGAGGAAGCCTTGACCACCTTAACAAAAGTACACGATGGCATATGCGGTTCCCATTATAGTGGTAATACTTTAGCTAAGAAACTATTGAGGATGGGGTACTACTAGCCAACCATAGGAAGAGAAGCCCATTAGTATGTGCAGAAGTGTGTCTAGTGTTAACGGCATGGAGATCTTATTCATGCTCCAACTCAGGAGTTACAACCAATGGTCACACCTTGGCCTTTCTAGCAGTGGGGGCTTGACCTCATAGGAAAAATTACTCCCACCTCATATAATGGCCACAAGTTTATCATCACCACCACTGAGTACTTTACCAAGTGGGTTGAAGCCATTCCTATGACCCACATAATGGGGAAGAAAATTTCCAAATTTATCTTGAATTACCTTGTCTACCGTTATGGTTTTCCACAAGCCCTTATCTCAGACAACGGAACACCCTTTAAGATTCAGGATGTGAAAGAGCTATCTCAAAGATTCAACATCCATCATCGATTCTCTACCCTGTAGTACCCCTAGGGAAACAGTCAAGTTGAGGCTACAAACAATTCCATCCTAAAGATCCTAAAGAAAACGATTAATGAAGCTAGCCATGACTAGCATCTGTAGTTAAATCTCGCCCTTTAGGCCTATCGAACTAGTATCTTCATGCCTACATGTGCAACCCCATTCTCCTTGATCTACGGATTAGAAGACATCCCACCTATCAAGGTCAAGCTTCCTTCACTACAAGTGTCACTATAGAACATGATCACTGATGAAGAGTAAAAAGTATCTCGGCTAAATGAGCTAGAATTCTTGGATGAGTGTCGCCTTAACACCCTTAATCACTTACAAGTATACCAAAACCGATTGAAGCAGATCTATAACACTTGAAGATCAAGAGTTAGTCTTTCTAGGTAGGGGATCTTTTTCTCAAGCATAATCAAAAGAATCTTGCATATAAGGACAGTAAGGGAAAGTTTGAGCCTAACTGGTTAGGTCCCTTTATCATTAGAGCAAGCTATGCATTGAAGGAGAATATCAATTATCAATGCCTGAAGGTGAACCCTTGTAGGAACCAACCAATAGTTTGCATCTTAAAAAAATTTATGCCTAGGCTTGAAGGGGGTAAATATGAAAATACAAAAAAATTAAAAAATGATCAAAATCCAAAAAATAAGAAAAATGATTGAAAATAGTAAAGAAAAACAATCATCCTCTAGTGAAAACCAATTTGATGGTACTTTGGGAAAATACCTTGGTGAAAACATGGCAAATAGGCACCTCAAGTAAATAAAGCACCTCCATCTATCTTTGGCTCTTTATCCTATCATTCTTTGCATCACATCCATTCATCGCATCATTCATCGTATTTATTTTTCACCCATCTACATCTATATCATAGCTTGATATTGTGAAGTATCATATCCCATTTAGTACTACTTGGCATATTCCTAAGGTTAGCTTGTCTTTGGGGAAAACTCATTATGGATCATATCAGGTTCTTATATATCTCAAGGTTATTGGAAATCTCGTTAAAAATCCCAAAAACATTCATAAAACCTCATCAAAATCCAAAAAACACTAGCAAAAATCAAAAAATCCAAAAATATTTGTAAAATATTTGTAAAATTGTAAATTCAAAATCTAAAACATCCAAAACACATCAAAGTCCCTAAAAAGGTCAAAGCATTGAACATCAAAAATCCAAAAACAGTACCTTGTTGCACTACGATTCTCTGAACTTGAACGTAGGCAAGGCCATCATTAATGAGCCATCGAGACACCCTAGGTCAGTTCTTTACAAGTCCATCATAATAAACTGACATTTCATCAATTGTTCATTTCTCATTGGCAATAAGTCAATTCATTCAAACTACGTGGTCTCTACGTGTATAACGTAGGCAAGGCTCATTTTTTATAAGCCCCTAAGACCCCTAGGATAGTCTTTTAGGTAATTTTTTTGGTCGGAAAACTTGGAAATCCCTAAACATGCAACTATTGAAAAACCCCTAAACATTTGAAAACCCAAAAAAAACCCCTAAACATTCAGAAAACCTTGAAAAACCCTAAACATTTGAAATTTTGGAAATCCCATAAACATTCGAAAAACTTAGAAAACACAAAAACATTTGAAAATTCAGAAAATACAAAACATTAGAAAATATTCAAAATACCTAAACAACATCAAATATCTTAGAGAAAACCCTAAACAAACTCATAATCTAAAAACAAAAAACATTCACATAAACTTTCAAAAAGACCAAAAATAGCCTCAAAACATTTTCTAAATACCAAAAACATTGAAATATTCTAGAAAATCCCAAACCATCCATCCCATTTCTCTTTCACCTACAATAAACCTTCACCTATAATAAATCAAGTGTGACCTTCAACCTTTGGCAAAACAAGTAGAAAGTAGGTATAGCAAGTCGTAAAGTGAAAGCCTAAGCCTCAAAATCTAAAATCTAGATCATAGGTAAATGAGTTATTGAAGTTTGTATCAATAGCTTATCACACACCTCATCCTAATCAAAACATCTAATAACATGTCCTAGGATGTATCCTTCCTGCGATGGACATCAACATCAAAAATAAACTTATCTAAAATTAAACTGGAAAGAGATATAGATAACATTGACTATTTGTCTTTAATCTTTTCTTTTGATTTATCTCAATGACCCATTCCAAGGACCTCTCAATGATGTCTAAATGATTTAGAGAGAAAGGAATGGGGCATCAATCATTATCTTTTGTTTTTTGTGCTTGTGGGTATTCTTGTAAAATAATCTTGGTGCTTACTTGCTTAGTTGTGTGTAGGGAGGTTGTTTGGAGTATATTGTTGGCTATTGTGTATGCTTTGGTCTAATATATTATGAACTACTAAACTACATTCTGATGAGGTTTTTGTATGTCAAGGTGTGAGCAAGGACTATCCTATCTATTTGTAGAGTCAAAGTCCATGTCACTAGATACAACGCCATCCTAGTTATCGATGCCTTGATGCATTGTGTCTATGTGTTATATCAAACATAAGGAATGATGAAAAATATCAATTCCATGATATGAGAAAATTCATCCATCTCATCACCATATCTAATAAAGTCTCAGTGGATCATGGACTTGTTGGACCTATTGAATTATTTTTCAAAATTGATGGTTAGAATCATCTTATTCCTTCTATCTTCTTTCCACACTAACCTGGTATCATGACAATCAATATAAAAATCATCATGCATCCAACTTGCATCCACAAATCATTAACATACATACATATTTCATTATCATAGCATCTCATAATAAAAGAAAACACAATCCATTGCATCATCATTATCATTTAAGTTGTTTCGAATAACATAGATTTGTTATTTTAAGCATCTTAATACATCACATTATAATATCATAAGCATGAACATGCATTATCCATATATACATCCATATGCATACATCATCATGACATCATAAATCATATTAGAAAGATACTGAAAAAGAAAATGATACATCAATTGCATAAGCATCGCATATCTTAAACATTACACCATCACATATCATATATCACATAAATAAAATGTATACATACATCACATTTGCATCCATACATAATCATAACATATAAGCACATCGCATCATATGCATTCGTACATCCATAAAGCATGAAATGAAGGAACATAACATATTGAATCCAAATCATCTTGTATATATATATATATATATATATATATATATATAAATGATGACTATCATGATACAATATCTGAATCAGTGTATGAATATCAAATCAAAAGTACAATATCCACAAGGCTATCAACAATGAGCCCATGAATGTATATCTATATAAATAATTAGGCAAACAATCAAAAGGTATCTACAAAATGGCTAGCCTTGATGGCTGCTTGACTCACCCCTAACTGATGGTTGATCCTCAGCTCTAGGTGGTGCTCCGCTCCGCTGTGAAAAATTAAGTTGTCTCATCACTTGGGGAAAATATCTATGGTAATGCATGCAGTAGTAAGAAGCCTCTATCACTGCAGCTCTATACATCAAGTCGGCACAGTTTGTCCCTGTGATGTAGTCGTCATTGCCTCTTCCCAATCTCTTGGGCCAGTTGTAGGTCTAATTGTTGCCGCAACTAAACCTTCTAATCTCTCTGGGCAGTCATATCCTATATTTTTTGCTACATCCAATCTTGCTTCGCATGTAGCTAATCTCTCTCAATTGTAATAGCTTGTATCTGTGCTTGTAATTGTGCATCTGGTTGTACGAGTGGAGGAGGCGATGGTACCCTTGGAACCTATTTGTCATGTTGGTGCCCTAGGTCTTGGTGACCCTGATCTGGCTGTTGCTATTGGTACCCATCCCATGACACTTGTGCCTAGTCCTACTTTGGCTACTACTACCCATAGCCCCCATCTCTACCTCTGTCCCTGCCACCATCTCGGCCTCTACCTCAGCCTCTACCTCTGCCTTTGCCTCTGCCTCTAGGGTATCCCCCCGTTGGATCTGTTAGGCAAGTAGGTAGCCTAAACCATGCATCATAAGCTGGGGTGGTGCTTGCATCTAGAATACCCTGATCATATTCCCATGGCTGAGCAACAAGCTATCTAAAATCATTTTTTGCCAATGTGGGGTGAATTTTTGCTCCCCACTGCACCTCCCTCTATGATCTCACAAAAATAGTTGTATAATCTTGAGGAGGCACATCTTGTACCTCCCCAAACTAGTGATCCATGCGGTCTAGAAGGTACCACTCTATCATGGTGTGTTCCCTCCCCTGGAAGTAGTGAGTCTGTCAAGAAAAATAAAGTTTTTGTTGGTCGTCGTACCATGTAGGAACCTATAGCCACGACCTCCATCTGAAAATGGTCATATCATTGATGGCCCTACGCTAATATGGTAAACCTATGGGGCCCATGTGCTGAAGAGTCATCGACACCCTGTATTTGAAGGCAATGGGCTTATCTGCTTCAATGTCTACTAAAACCACCAAGGGCCTCAAAACTAAAATGTGCTCATATGCCCATATATGGAGTAGTCTAACACCTTCCCATATGCTCCTACCCTCACAGTAGACTACTCGATGCATGTCATGGTACAAAGAAGCAAGAAGAAATAGACCCCATGTGTACATCACAGTCATCCTAATGATGCTCTCCCACACCAATCCCCATCTAGGACTGTAATGTCTGCCACGTTAGTCTGGGGCAATAACTCCAAAAATCAGTGTTGCAACAAACAATCTGAAGATGGGCACCCACCCATGGTATAGATCCAAATCAATTTGTGAACTCACAAGGATGATTTGTCATTCATGTAGAAGGGAGAAACATGCACCCCTCCCAGCATCCATGTCATATATGACATGATCTCTGTGAATTGGAAATCATAAAATGCTCCACACATCCTCCAGTGTAACAATGGCCACACCAGTGGGCAAGTGAAAAAAAGAGGTCTTGTTGTGCCACCTCTCAATCAAGGTTGTCATCATAGCAAGATGCATCTGGACCTTGGGAAAGAATTTGATGAAGCCTAACCCTGGCATACCCAGTCGCTCCACATCATCATCATTGAAGTCTCTCACTACTGCCAAAATGTCAGAGTGATGCTCTCACAACATCAACGATGGGGGATCCTCCTGCATGCATCACACACATAGCGTCAATTTGCCACAAAGTCAAAAAACTAATCAAATTATAAGACTTTACATCCTAAAACATTAATTGTGTCACTGAAATCAATAGTGTTACTCTTTTAGGGGTGCATCGCCAATTTAGCAACGCATGTCGCTATGCTCAATAGCGAATCGACATTTGCATGCATCGTTATATCTAAAAATCATGGTGTGTCACCATTTGAAATGTCCATCACCCACCACTTTTCAATGTCACTAAACATAAAAATCTTGTGTCACTATATAGAATGCACGACATCCTAATCAAAAACGTTGCTCAACCAAAAAAATCTGGGTGCGTTGCTAAACATTTAGTCTATTGCTAAAATATCAATAACAATGCTTCTGACACCTTTTGTGCATCACTATATAGTGACACACCTAAAAACCTAATTTTACCCCCTATTAAATGCACCTAAATGTGAAAACTAAGATAGGTTTTGGGTCACATACCAGGCGTCCTATGTCTACTTGGTGTTGGTACTCTCAAACCCGCTCCGAAAGGTGAAGAGGAAGCACACGGTGAGCCATTTTTCCAAGGTATCAGAGCTCTAAACACACAAATCTCTAATAGTTGAATGCACAAATGAATTGGATGTGCAACCCTTTTCACCTATTTAAGCCCAAAAATTAGGGTTTTTTTTCCCTAATTTGACCCAAAATCTAGGGTTTTTACTTGTTTTCACCTTGTGCAACCTATTTTGAGCCATTTTTTGTGTTTTTGAGGACATTTTTGGCATCTTGGGGCTTGTTTTAGCACCTGAACCTATATTTAACCTTTGTCAAGAAATCAACCCAAAATTCAAAATTCTTGCCTGATTTCTCGAGGGGGCAAGGAACCAACTTATTCCTTCCATTGGGGCAACAGTGGGGCATCCAAAAATTAAAAAAAATAATTATTTTTTGATCTGAGGAGTAGTTTTAATTCAAAAAAATGCTAGTCTTTAAACGAACATAATAGGTAGCTCACTTAAAAGAGGGGGAAAATGTAGACACTTAGAATGTTTTGAATAATATCATACACTCGAATTTGATATACTAACATCATTTCATCTTAAAACCCATCCTCTTTTCGCTTGATTGATCAAATTAGCTTAGTTATTTAATTAATCACGTCATTTTCATCTATTAACCTAATTGACCTAATTGGGTTAATTCACCCCCTTTTAGGCTAACTTTTTTCGTCCTATTAAATTGAATAAATAAAATTATTTAATTTAATCCCTAAAGTCCTCTTATGTAATTAAATAACCCTAATTTATTTAATTAAATATCATAACACTTTCCCCTTTTCATTAAATCATTTATTTAATGAATATCATATAGTTCCCCTAATTTTCATAATTGAAACATTGTTTTAATTATCAAATTACTAATTAAATCTAATCATCACACTTGCAAGGGAATATTTCTCCTTTACACATTCCTTCAAAAAGGGAATATTCTTATGGAATATTCCTTCTCCTTTGCACAATTAAATTTGATTTTAATTGACTAAATATCTAGTTTTCCTCACCCATGAGAATATTCTTTGAGAATATTCTCTTTCTTCACTCATTTGAAAAAGGGAATATTCTTTTTTGAAACAAACTTTCAACAAGACTTCTTGTGCAAGTTTTGAAAGTGTGTTTACTTGGATGAATGTAATCCTTTGATTAAATATCATCTTACATCCTTAACCCTTGATGGGAATCCAAGATCCATGCCTCCATCTTCCTTCCATATTGACCATTGATTAAATTTTTCAATCCTAGCCCTTCATTTCTCATTTGTCCTCCTATAAATAGGTCACTATTTGGAGACAAATGGATCCATCTTTTAAGAGAAAACTTATGCTGTTAAAATTAGTTTCATCTTGCATCCATATTTTATGTTTTAAAAGGAATTTTAGGTTAATTTCTTGCATCATATTAGCTTAGCTTCCATTAATGGCTTCTATGGTAGCATAGGTGCATCTATTTAGCATGTTTTGAAATTAGGGTTTTAATCTTTTGAGCTTAAACTCCATTTAGAATAGCTTTGCATACACCCATATCGATCATCTTAGCATATATCATGTTAATTTAGCTTTGAAATCATGTTTTCATACACATCTCTCATGGGTTTCATCAATTCTCTTCAATAGTATTGATCAAAATAAGCTCATTCTCCAAGGGATTGGGAAAGGGTCACCAATTCACATCAATCCAACACCACTCCCCCAATAGGATAAGTTTCAATGGATTAGAATAGGTGTTTATGAAGCTTTCATATTTTAATATGTTAGTTTTGATGGATTCTTAGTTTAGTTTGCATTAAATTATCTTATTAGATGTAGAAACCCCTGTTTCCCCCTGACACTGAATCTGACTGTTTTTTCAAGTTTTTCTGACGTTTTGATGTTTTTGTGATTTTTTGCAATTTTTGGATTTTCAATGCAATAAATGAAGGTACGGCTTTACCAGAAATTAATAATAAATTCTTAATAAAATACTAGATCTTCAATATGGTAGCAAGTACAAGCTAAGATGAATGCGTCTCTTTTATTTCATCAACTGGAAACAGTACAATGCAATTTTTGAAACATGCAAAGTAAAAGAATGAATTTTATTGAGAAAACCTGGTGTTTGCTGTCACAGCTGAAAGGTACAGAATTGTACGGCTGTAATAAATGCTTGGTCTTTCTCCAGTTTGATGAGTCCCAATGTTTTTAGCAATTCCCAGCGCCTCCAGATGGTGAATGAGAGAGAGCTAAGGATAGGCGTATGAGTCAGACAAAAGAACACGTCCTTTATTGCTGGTACGGCCTGACAGAAATGTACGGCCTGTCAGATCAGCATTGAATATGGTACGGACTTCTCCAATAAGCAAAGTTTGGATCTCTGAGATGGGCGCCTTGATGATCAAATAGTATTTGGATGAAAACCTCTGAAGAATCTCTGACAAATAACAATCTCTGAAGCTCTGTAGTTTTCTCTGAGTAAGAAAACCTCTGCAGGCAATAGATCAAGTGATATTGCACACTCTCTGAATTGCTTTCCGCTGGATATGGCTCGTTCTCCAAGGAATCGAACGTGAAACCCTAAGTCTCAGGCTCAGACCAAAATTGATCAATATCAAAACTCAATAATCTCATAATGGCTCACTTCCCAATGCAAAAACCTCAAATACACTCAAAAGTGCGATTTGCTTGAAAATAGGGTTTTAATGAAATATTCATATTTTAATATTCTCAATTCTCCATAGTTCTCCACTGAATATTTAAATAATATTTAAATGTCAAACTGGCCCCCTTTTCATGATGGCGCACCCCTCAAGGAATAAACACTTAAGTTATAATATTAAATTATAACTTTATATTATAAACGTTAATTAATTAATATTTAATCAATACGATCAAATATTAATATCTCCCTCGTTTCTAACCCGATGATCGATCCGTCTGATGCTGACGAACTCTGAAGTGATTCCTGATGCCGCCACAGCCATATTGCTAAAAATAGCAGTGGTCCCACACCTTGCCTGCCGGGGAGGCGCACAAAATAGCAGTGCAAATAGTCTCAGATTAGGCGGAGCGAAGGGCAACTGATCAATCCTGGCGGTAGTGAGCCAAGCTCAGTGACCCTCTATCGGTCCATGTCTGAGGAATTAAGTATGATGAGCCAATCGTAAAATGCGAGGAGATGTCAGAGAGGGACATGACAGTAGTCCGCCCTCCACGAAATTGCTTGTCAAGCGAAATCTCAATGCAGAGATCTTTGCGGAATCTCCCTCGCTCTCCCATGTCATCCTCAGCCAAAATCTCTCATTTCACGGATATTCCACTGATAGTCCTCCGTATGGCTGTCTCTCCCTATACTCCGGGATGGACTTCGGTACTAGAATCAACTTACCCTCACATCATCTAAAGGGTGGTAACACTGCGGATGAATTTCTGATAGCCCCTGGCAGGCGTGACACATCATCGTTATTGTACCTTGCTCTCGATGGGAAGCTCAAACAAGTAAGCCACCTGTAACTCTCCTCCGGAGGATCACGAAGGACGTAATAAGCGGCTTAAGCTTCGACCCTCTTCCTAAGGTGGGCGAGTAGAGGCTGGAAGCATGAGGTAAACCATATCACCAACCTCAAAATGCCTCGAAAGTCCTCTTACGATCTGGCGTGGTAGCCTGGCGGTTACATTGCCTTTGCAATATTCTCCTTGAGAGCCCTCATAGTGTCACGACTCTCCACGTAACCAACCTCACACTTTCGGCCTCGCGTACTCATGCCGGATCAAAGAGGCTTCGAGCGCCTCATACCCATATAGGCGCCATGAAGGGTGACATCTGAATGGTCATATGGAATGTCGAGTTATAGCAATACTCACACAAGTGTATCCATTTGACCCATGCCTTCTGCTGCCCTGCAATATAATTCCTGAGATATCCTTCCACCCACTTATTCACTATCTCCATCTGCCCATCTGTCTGTGGATGGTAACTGGTGCTCGGTGTAAGCTCGGTCCCGCAAAGCCTGAAGACCTCCTGCCAGAAGTTACTCAGGAACCGGCTATCCCTGTCACTCACAATGCTCCGAGGCAACCCATGGAGTCTGAATATCTCGCGAAAGAACACCTCTGCCACCTGTGTAGCTGTGTAAGTCGTGGCGATCGGAAAGAAGTGGGCATACTTCGTAAGCCGATCCACAACCACGTATATACAATCACGCCCTTGGGCTTTAGGCAAACCAGTGATAAAATCCATCGTGAGCATTCCCTTCACATCGGGGAATCGGAAGTGGTTGTAGTAAACCTGCCGGGTGAGTATTCTCCTGCTTGTTCTGCTGACAAACAGGGCACTCACGCACATACTGAAGAACATCTCTCTTGAGACCTTTCCACGTAAACCTCTCCCGTATCTGCCTGTAAGTCTTGAAGTAACTGGGATGTCCTGCTGTGGGGATATCATGAACGGCTCGCATAACCATGTTCTTCACCTCAGAACCGGGAATCAGAAATATCCTGTGCTTGTAAATGATCAAATCATTTACAAGTGTGTACCTGGTATCTACTGCTGATCCCTCGACAATGCTGGAGGCCCAACTGTCCTTGGCATACTCTGCCACTATCAAATGCCTCCAATCCTCTGCAATCTGAACCATAGTGCCCAAGTACGGTCTCCGTGATGGTGCATCTGCCACTACGTTCTGAGTACCTTTGATATACGAAATATCAAAGTCATAAGCCTGCAGCTTGCTGACCCACTTCTGCTGTCTGTCATTGAGATCTCGCTGCCCTAAAAAGTGTCTAAGACTGTTATGATCAGTCTTGATGCAAAATTTGCTGCCAACAAGATATTGTCTAAATTTTGCCAAAGCATGCATAATCGCGAGCATCTCTTTGTCGTATATGCTATACAACCTCTCGGGTCCTCTGAGCTTGCGGCTCTCATAAACTATAGGGTGCTTGTCCTGCATAAGCACCGCACCAATGCCCTCACCTAATGCATCACATTGAAGCTCAAACGGCTTCGTAAAGTTCGGTAGCGCCAAAACAGGGCAAGTGGTCATCAACTCCTTGAACTTCTCAAAACACTCTTGTGCCTCGGAAGTCCAAACAAACGCCCCCTTCTTCATCAAATCTGTCATCGGGGCTGCATGTCATGAATAACCATTCACGAATCTGCGGTAGAATCCACACAAACCGAGAAACCCTCTCAACTGTGTCAGGTTCGCCGGTGTGGGCCAATCAACAATGGCGCAGATCTTTTCAGGATCCATCCGCACTCCATCCGCACTGATGATATGACCAAGGTATAGCAATTCGGTCATCCCCAAGTCGCACTTGGATTCCTTGGCGTACAAGGTCTCCCTCTCCAAGATGCTCAACACAGTCTCCAAATGAGCCAAGTGCTCCTGCCAAGTCCGACTGTATATCAGAATGTCGTCGAAGAAGACCAACACAAACCTCCTCAGCAAAGAATGAAATACCCTGTTCATAGTAGACTGAAAGGTGGCTGGCGCGTTAGTGAGCCCAAATGGCATCACTACGAACTCAAAGTGCCCACAATGACATCGGTACATCTTCTCTATGTCCGCCTGCTCCACGGACTCTAATCGATTATTAACCCAGGCTGGTAAATCAATCTTCATTAAAATAACATACTTATGAAGCTCATCAATCAACTCATCTATCCTCGGTGCTCCAGTTATCTGGTACTAATTGTCCTCTTATTCAGGACCCTGTAATCAATGCACATGCGCAACGTTCCATCCTTCTTCTTCACCAATACAACAGAAGAAGCGAACGGCGACTTGCTAGGTCTAATGTGACCCATAGCCAATAACTCCTTTATAGTCTTCTCAATCTCATCCTTCAATCTTTTCGGATGCCTGTAAGGAGTTATCATGACGGGTTTTGCACCCTCGTCGAGTTCAATGATGTGCTCTATCCCTCTATCTGGAGGTCTACCTGGCGGAATATCACTGAACACCTTATCATGCTTGATTCTGATCTTCTGAATGTCCGGATGATACTCTGTCTTTTGCTGTCCCTCCTGTAAAGGTGCTAAATGACACTCGGCAGCCCACTCTACCATGTCATGACGCATGAGCCGCTCCATTCGGCGAAAGGAAATTGTTTTAAGGTCGCTGTCCCGTATTGCCTTAAGAATGTGAGTCTTCCCGTCGACCTCAAAACGTATCTCCATATCCTTGAGACGAAGTGTGACCTCCTCCAATGAGTGCAACCACTTCATTCCCAATACTAAATCAATGTCTCCCATATTGACAACATAATAATCTGCCTTGAACTCATAGTTGTTCAAGCGTAATGGAAGATCTCTAATCATGCGTTCGCATCTCAAAGTGTACCCATCTGCCACTTTGACTCTGATGCCCTCAAACTCCTCTGTAATAAGCCCTCGTTTCTCAACGAACCTAGCATCAATAAAATTATGTGTAGCTCCTGTATCCAATAGGGTAATGACCCTCTGACCTGCTAATACACCACGAAGCCGGAAAGAACCCTCCTGCTGGATGCTAGACAATCTACCCTCCTGTATCTGAAGCTCGGGCTCTACCTCTGCTCTATGCTCTGGAGTCTCTGACTCTGAATCATCTGAATGCTCTGGCTGCTCTGAATTTTCTGATTCTGAGTCTTCATAGTATGCCCACATAACACGATTCACCTTGCCCTTAGGTCTTAGAGGGCAATCGTGATTGGCATCATACGGTCCCTTGCAGTAAAAGCATAACTTTTTCCTGCGAAGGTCATTCAGGGCCTCACGATCCAAAGGTGGGAAGGCTGATTTACCTTTCGAATCGTTTTTATAATCTGATTTGTTTTTGTTATAATCAGATTTATCATTGTTTTTATTGAAGCCCTTGTTGTCTCTAAACGATGAAGAACCTCTGGAGTTAAATTTACTTGACGGGGCTGCGAACTCCATGTTACGTGCTTTCCTCATCGCCTCCTGTAATGATGGAGGATCAAAGGCTTTTATCCAGCCTTTAAGTGGTTCGGTCAAACCCTCCATAAAGAGAACTACCAACCGCCTCTCTGATATGCTCGGAACCATGATGGATAGTCTCTGGAAATCACTGATATATGCCTCGAGACTGCCACTCTGCCTCAACTGTGCAAATCCTACGGAAGTAGGTCAGGATCCTTCCTATCAAATCTCTCCAACCAACTTTGTCTCTGAACTCCGATGTAGGTGATCCTATCATGATGTAGAAGCGTCACCATCTGATGATGCCACGGGTCATAAGCTCTCCTCGGGGTCGCGATTAATGGCCATTATCGGATAAGCGTCTCGATACGTCGGACATAGGGTAAAGAGATGTTATCAAACTTGCTAATAATCAAGCGAGAACGTCATCTTCCAGCGCCATCAAAACCTCACCCAGTTCAACACATTGGTTGCATGTTTGAGGTCATTATTCTCTTGTCGAGGGGTCTCAATCTGGCCAGGCCCTGTGTTCGCCTACGTGTGATAAAGCGGTCAAAGTGGTCAGTTCTCTAAGCTGGGGTATCAGCTCCACTCCTCGTTCTTTGCCATGGGTTATCGACCAAACCGTCATCCGATCCTCCTGCAGCATAGCCTCGCCGGACTCTGTCTGCGATGAGCGTGGGCCTTGTAGGCCTATTAGCTGTCGATGACAACATCCTGGGTGCTCTCAGGTGACCCGGTATCCTCTACATCATCGATCACGGTGTGGTGACCCGGTCTCCTCGAGAGTCCTAATCTGGAGTGCATGCTGCCCTCTTTGTAATGCATCATCGGATCGGCCGTTGTCTGCCGCGAAGATCTCACGAATTGATAAGACCCACCGGCATCATCGATCTCCCTACGGTTACGAGGATATTTTGTCCGAGGTATATCTGTTCTCTCAGCCCTATCATTCCTGTCAGCCATGATTTCCGGCTGCCTGCTCAAACTGCGTTGCCTTTCAATCAAGGCACGTCTGCGTGTGTAATATCTGTATGTATCAAATTCCTCTGGCTGCATGTGATGGCCAAACCCTAGGATGGTAGGATCAAGCTCTGATACCACTGTAGAAACCCCTGTTTCCCGATGACACTGAATCTGACTGTGTTTTCAAGTTTTTCTGACGTTTTGATGTTTTTGTGATTTTTTGCAATTTTTGGATTTTCAATGCAATAAATGAAGGTACGGCTTTACCAGAAATTAATAATAAATTCTTAATAAAATACTAGATCTTCAATATGGTAGCAAGTACAAGCTAAGATGAATGCGTCTCTTTTATTTCATCAACTGGAAACAGTACAATGCAATTTTTGAAACATGCAAAGTAAAAGAATGAATTTTATTGAGAAAACCTGGTGTTTGCTGTCACAGCTGAAAGGTACAGAATTGTACGGCTGTAATAAATGCTTGGTCTTTCTCCAGTTTGATGAGTCCCAATGTTTTTAGCAATTCCCAGCGCCTCCAGATGGTGAATGAGAGAGAGCTAAGGATAGGCGTATGAGTCAGACAAAAGAACACGTCCTTTATTGCTGGTACGGCCTGACAGAAATGTACGGCCTGTCAGATCAGCATTGAATATGGTACGGACTTCTCCAATAAGCAAAGTTTGGATCTCTGAGATGGGCGCCTTGATGATCAAATAGTATCTGGATGAAAACCTCTGAAGAATCTCTGACAAATAACAATCTCTGAAGCTCTGTAGTTTTCTCTGAGTAAGAAAACCTCTGCAGGCAATAGATCAAGTGATATTGCACACTCTCTGAATTGCTTTCCGCTGGAGATGGCTCGTTCTCCAAGGAATCGAACGTGAAACCCTAAGTCTCAGGCTCAGACCAAAATTGATCAATATCAAAACTCAATAATCTCATAATGGCTCACTTCCCAATGCAAAAACCTCAAATACACTCAAAAGTGCGATTTGCTTGAAAATAGGGTTTTAATGAAATATTCATATTTTAATATTCTCAATTCTCCATAGTTCTCCACTGAATATTTAAATAATATTTAAATGTCAAACTGGCCCCCTTTTCATGATGGCGCACCCCTCAAGGAATAAACACTTAAGTTATAATATTAAATTATAACTTTATATTATAAACGTTAATTAATTAATATTTAATCAATACGATCAAATATTAATATCTCCCTTGTTTCTAACCCGATGATCGATCCGTCTGATGCTGACGAACTCTGAAGTGATTCCTGATGCCGCCACAGCCATACTGCTAAAAATAGCAGTGGTCCCACACTGCCTGCCAGGAACTGCTAAAAATAGCAATTCTGCAAATAGTCTCCGATTGAGCCAGAACGAAAGACAACTGATCAATCCCTGCTGACTGAAGCTGAGCCAAGCTCTGAAGTGACCCTCTATCCAGTCCATCGGCCTACGAGGGTCGTATGATAGGCCAATCCTGTCGTCTGAGAGATGTCACTGAGAAGGGGACATGACATTAGACTAATATTTAGTGGCTTAAATATGCTTCCAATCCACATGGATGAAGTGTAGTTAGCCCACACTACGTCGTCAATCACACTTAGCATCAATAGAAGATAAGTAAATCAAAATCAAATTAAATGTATTCAAATTCTCTAATATCAAATCACCATCCTTCATTTTGAGATACAATACTTTTTTTTCAAATATAACTTATTTTCCACAATTTTTTCTTGGTATATTTCACCTAACCATTTCCATAGATCATATTTTTTTCTCTTTAGAAACATTTAATAGGATAGAATTTGCAAGACAAAGCCAAATGGTTCCATGTTCTTTCTTATACATCTTATCTCACTCATTTTGATCTATCTTGTATAGTTTCTTTTATTTTTATGTTGTCAACCATTTGTCCCTCTCTGCAAGGAAATCCTCCATTTTTATCTTCCATAGCTCATAACCACTTCCATTGTATTTCTTAATTTACATGGAATATGAGGTTATAGCCATGACATCTATAAATAGATTACAGAATAAATTAAACTAAAACTCCCACTATAGATCAAAAACCTTCAACCTTCCACCCAAGAAGAAAAATCTGTGATGCTCTTATATCAAATGTTAGTAATGAAGGAAATATAAATTCAAATCTTAAAACAATCTTAACCAATATATATCAAAAGGATATTGTAGGAAATTAAATTGGCATCACAATAAAAAGTACAGAACAAAAAAAAACATAACGTAATGTTTATGTGGAGAAACCATTTCAAGAAACAAATTCAACAAGAAGAGAATCCCAAGTTCTTATTATATTAAAAAATAGATATTACATACAATCTTTCCTTTCTCCTCTTTAGTCTTCAATCCTTCAACACTTGTGTAAACATAAATTTCTTACTAGCTAATTGCATTGTCTTACTACCACCTTAAGCACTGCCTATATAGAGTTTTCATCCCCTGAATGGGGCATCTAATTTGGTTATTATATCTTAATGCACCTCCTTGAATAAACCAAACATTAATGGTATAGGATAATGTAGGTTGCAACCATTTTAATCACCCACCTAATTAGAACTCTTGGTTGTTATTAGTTTCTAACCAACTTGGTGGAAATTGTTTATAACCACAATATATATTAGCTTTAATAATAGCCACAAAATGTGTCATAACAACCTCATAACAATCTCATGGGATGTTGGATTCCCAAAACCACCATATCATTCAAGATTCTCTTTTGGTAAATAGTGATGAAATATTAATAAAAATTTAGTTACTAATCCCTTGGAATAAATATTGTACTAGTAAAACATTGATGGTAAAAAAATTTATTAATTATGGTGAAACCCTCATTCCTTATGAATTATTTACAAAAAATATTAGGAGAAACTAAATACATGGGATTTACAAGGTTGATAACACCTGAATCCTAACAATTCTATAAGGGACCAGGACTTAGTGTCTATTCATAGATTTATGGATTCAAATTGGGTAGGTCATGTTGATAAGAAAATATCTACTAGGAGTTATGTTTTCAATTTATTTGATAGTTATATTACTTGGATGATTAGGTGGTAGGTTGCAATCACTTTATCCACTATAGAGGTTGATTACCTAATAAATACTCATCCCTACAAGGAAGCCATAAAAAATAAGAGATTGTGTTTAAATGTGGGGATAAGTCAAGGATATATTATAGTTCTTTGTGATAGTAATAGTGACATATGTTTGGAAAATAAATTGACCTTTCATGTGAAGAATAAACACATTTATTTTGAGTACCATTTCATTCATGAAATTATAGAGGTGGGAGGGTGATGTTAGAGAAGGTTGATATTTTGGCGAATATTATGGAAGTATTGATGGTCATGAGCTAAGAGAAGTTCAAGTGGTGTAGTAAGTCTATGAGACTTATGGATTTTAGTAGTTATTTGACAATTTTGGTGTCCCTCTTTTCTCTTGCAAGTTATACGACAATTGGGAGAATGTTGGGATAGGTGGGTCATACATCTTGTAATTCTAATGTTTGAAATTACTTATTTAATATTATTTTTATGGATTGTATGTGAATCCAAATGAAAAAGGGCATCCCACTTATGATTTGGTAATTATGCCTTGTGTATGTCTTATTATGACATGAATATTGGTGTTCAGAAGTATCTTATCATGAAGGATGTCCAAGAGCATCTTTGAAAAATATGGTGGTGTAAGAGATATTAAGATGAGTAATAGTATGTTGGTGGAGGGATTACATTATTGATTAGGAATCTTGACCAACTTTATGATGCATTCTAGAGAATCTTCAAGGGAGATTATGGATCCAAAATAGAGTTCTCAAATTAGTGAGTGGATTATGATATATCTATTGAGCATTATGACAATATAATAGCATCTAATATTATTATCATGTTGACTCATCATAGAGGGAGCATTGGAACTTGGGACCTAAACTTGGGGACCATATTTGGGTCATGATTTTGACTAATGGTTGCGGTTTATTTCTTATTATTTCTTGTATCAAATCTCCTTTAAATTGGGTTCTTGGTTGGGGCCAAGTATGAGACGTATGATTGATTTGAAGGTACTACTATGATGTTAATATTTCTTTATGATTTTATTTTTCATGATACTTATTGGGAAAATGTGTCTCAACCTTGCAATTATATAAGGTCTACTATTTCTAGGATGTAATTAAGATATCTATGCTATTTACACCGAGAGGTGTAACCTGTAGCGGCAACATAGGGTGGAGAAAAATGTGAGTGTGTTAACAAAAATAAATAAAATATATTAAATTACCAACATTTATTAGATTAATGATATATTTTAAATCTAGACCATTCATCATTAGGTCTCAGATCTGATGGTAGATATTTTGTTTGTTTGTCTTTCCCTAAAAGGAAACCCTATTTTATGAGGGTGTTGTATTATGGTTGTGTATTGTGGTGCATTTTGAGAGTCTAATAGTGGTTTTGTTGCATTTGGATCTCTATTTGGTGATACTCCTATGAGAAGCTTTCTCTACAAGTATATTATAATATTTGTGATTTTTGAAAAATATATTGGCCAACTTTTAGAGTGTGGGGTTTTTCTCCCAAAAGAATTTTCTCCACGTAAGTCACTGTGTTGTGGTATGCATGATATTTATATTTATTTATGTTTAAGTTTTTGTAACTATTGAAAAGATCCATAATTTTGTAAAGCCAAGGGTCTAATTATGTTGTGCTTGGTAGACTCTATTTTAATCAATGTCCACGAGGAGACCTCTGCAAAAAAACTATGGAAGAAACTTGGTGAGATGTATCAATCCAAATCTATAGTGACCAATATTTTATTGAGGAACAAGTTGTATTCCTTGAGAATGGAAGAAGATGGATGAATTATAGACCACATGGAAGCATTCAATATGTTGGTGGCTCAATTAGCTGGTGTGAAAATGGATGAGGGGGAGAAATTTCAAATCTTGCTTTGTTATTTTCTTGATTCATGGGATTCTCTTATTATGGCTATTGGGAGTAATTTTGTTATCTTGAAGATTGGAGATGTGGTGGGTTTTTTTCTTTCTAAAGAGATGAGGAAGGTATCTATCAATGCCAAGGAGGCCCTAAATGTTTGTGGAATACCTAATGAAAAAGGAAAGAAGAATGAGAAGTGTGATAAATCCAAGTCCAAGGGGAGATTCAAATCTCTTGGAAAGTCCAACTTAGTTATTTGTTGGAACTGCAGTAAGCCTAGACATATTTGTAGGGACTACAAAAAAGAAAATAAGAAAAAAAAAAGAGATTTGATTTTGATTTTGATTCTAATAAGGAAGATGTTGATGCAATCATTGCAGCTTTGGAAAATTCTGCAAATAATGATTCATGGTTAATTGACTTAGGCAAATCTTTCCATATGGCCTTTAATAGAGATTGGTTTTTTGAATATGAAAAATTTGATGGAGGTAAGGTGTACTTGGGTGATGATTCTTATTTAAATATTGTTGATCATGGTAAAGTTAGAATCAGGTTTCTTGATGGTAGAATAAAAAGGAATAATGGTGTGTTGCATATCCTTAGATTAGCATAATTTTTTTATCTGTGAGCAAACTAATAGATGCACGTGTGTAGATAATATTTTCTGATGCAGGATGCAAGATGGTTAGAGGTGCTATGGTGATTGCTAGAGGTGTTAGATATGACACATTGTATAAGATGGATGCATGTACTATTGAGTGTAATATTACTTCAATGAAAATCAAGTATATGGCTACTTCATTGGAAGAGGTGGGGGTTTCATCTACAGAAAATGGTCATGGCTTCTAGGTACCCAAGTGTGCGCTTTCTTTTGAAACAAAGTTACCTGCAAAGGGGTAAAAGTACAAAGTTGTGTCACATTTTTATAAAGGAAACAACCAACACTGATCTAACTTTTAAATTTCAATCACTAGAAAGTGGCAAATATGTTTTGAATTTTGAAATGATATAAACTAATAGAATGTGTATTTTTTAGTATATTTTATGTTTGTATTTAAAAAATAAAAATAAAAAATTATTTGAATATAGTTTTTTATAAATTAACACTATAATTTAGTTGTTGATAAAATGCTGAAAATTGATGTTACATGGGACGTCAAGCTTTATATAGTAAATTTTCTTCTTTTTTTTCCTTCATTTTTTTGTGTATATTTATAACTAGAAACTTTAGGGCATGGATATATTTTTTTGCAATTTTAATAAATATATATTTTAAATAAATATTTAAATGTGCCTGAATTAAAACACGGTTGTTTCTAGTCGATGTCAACTTTTATATTAAATATTCATCTAAAATAGATAATAAATTATTCTATCTTAATCTTGATTCTTTTATCTAAGGCATCATATTTTTTAAATTTTTTTAATAAGTTTTAGTATTTTTCTTGGCATGATAATCAACCTAATATTTTTGTGCTGATAACCTACTTTTAGTAAAAAATATAAATAATAATTGAACTACTAAAATACATATATATTTCAAAACTATTAATAATTGAACTCTAATCCATGGCCCTCTGAAAAGTCACACCGGCGTTGGTAAGGCTGAAAGGCATCCTCTCATAAGAAAACGTTCCCCACAACGTGGTGAAAGCTATCTTGATCTGATCCTCCTATGCCATTGCAATTTGATTATATTCGAAGAAACCATCAAGAAATGATAACATCTCTGAACTAGTGATTGTATGTAGGGTATGCTCCATGATTGGTAAGGGGTAATTATCCTTTAAGGACGATTGTTTCAAATTCTTGAAATCCACACAAATTATGATTTCACCATTCTTTTTGCACATAGGAACTATGTTAGACACCCAGGTGGAGTGATGAATTTGAAAAATTATCTTCGAGTCCACCATCTTCTGAATCTCCACATAGATAGTATCTTGGATTCGTGGATTTTAATGTCTCAGCTTTTGCCTGAAAGGCTTGACATCAAACTTCAACGAAAATTTATGTGACAATTCCAATGTGAAGACCTTCAAGTCTTTATAAGACCAGGAACATACATCCTTGTACTATTTAAACAAGGCGGTAAACTTGTCAACTTCTTATGGAGTTTCTTCAATTTTTAGGGTATTTTTAGTATTTTTAGAGTATCTTCAACTTCTCAACTATGTGAAGACCTTCTGGAGTATTTTTAGGGTTTTTGACCTAAAAAAAGGGTCCAAAAACCCTAATTTTCAACTTTTTCAAAATTTTCCAGTATCTTCCTGACATCAAATTGACAGAAATCCCATACTTGATTTGCCAAAAAACTAACTTCTAACATCATTTTTACAAGACTTAGACCATTTTAAGCAAAATGCCATAATGAAGTAAAAAATTTGGTTTAAGTACAACAATAATATATATAATAGGAATGGGAACCCACATACCCTAGTCTTCATAAGCAATAAACTGGGAAATCCATTGAGAATTCTTCACCGACAAAAGCTGATACAAACGCTTCAGGAAATCATAAGAAGTCTTTGAGTGAGTGATGCATCCAATAACCAGACTTGTAAATGTTAGGAGTAAATGGTTGAATCTCGGCGGTAGGGAGTAGCAAGTCACAGGGGCATGGAATCCCTTCTCCCAGACGTGCAACCACCAACACTACCTCTAAATCCTGGAGAAATACATGCTTAAAGATTCGTGCGAGAAGTAATGTTTGAATTCACCTGGTACTGCTCACTAGTGTCAATGAACCTTCTTCCCAAAACCATTTTCACGACCTTAATGGTCAATCTATTTGGATTAAGCAGTATACCCTTTACGAGACGATCAAATATAAGACCCAAAAATGCCAACTATTATTTGGTGCTTGAAAAAAAATGGGGGTTTCAATGTTTAGACCTCTTACGACCTCAAATACCAATGCAAGCGAAAAGACAATAAACTAGAAAAATTTAAGAATCATTATGTATACCAAGCAAGTGAAACGAGGTAGGGGAACCTGTTATCCTCGAATCTAGCATCGCTCTAATCATGGGATAACCCCCTACAAAACTCATATGTTTTGTAGTTTCGTGTACTTCAAGCAAGCAAAACGAGGCAAATTTTGATTCACCTCGATGCGTAGTCCAAAACCTTGAATAGTCTATTTGAGCGTTTCCCCTCGTTCATCTTTCAAAGATCTTTGAAAGACGAATATTTTTGTTAATTCCCACTCTTTGGGAGTTAGTCAAATTTTCACTCATGTTGGAGCACTCTTACACGAGCCTTTGTGAAAGAAATTAACTCCAAGTGTTGGAGCGATGATTTTCACTACTCCTATGCTTTACACTTAGCCCTTAAATGAAAAAGCGGTGATTTTCACCGCTAGTGCATTTTTCCTTTTGTTAAGTCTACTACATGCACAAGCAGTGATTTTCATCGCTAGTACATTTTTCCTTTTGTTAAGTCTACTACATGCACAAGCGGTGTTTTTCACCGCTAGTGCATTTTCCCTCCATGATGTACCCCGTAATTAATGCAACTCAAGTTGCATTAATGATCTTTTTTGATGAATTAATAAGTTATTTTAGGTTATCTACCCTCATTCTAATTCACCATTCTCTCTTCCTCCTCGTGCTAATCATTTCCCAACCTCCAGTGGATCAACGTCTGAAGATTTTTCAAGCATTCAAGCTAGGGTTTCAACATTTTTACCAAGTGTGTTTTATGTTCTTCATCTTCATCGTTCTTTGATGCTACCTTTTTCTCACATTTATTCTCTTCTTCTAGGTTTTCAATACTTTTATTTTTGAATCTTCATTTGTTCTCCTAGCCTTTAATACTCTGTTAGGGCTTGTTAGTTTTTGTTTTGAAATCGTGCTGTAGTTTTTTTTTTTTGCGCATTTTTTTATCGATGTTGTAGGTTTGTTTTTCTTTGTGCATTTTACTTTTCTTTGCGCATCTTTCTATGTTATCTTTCCACCAAGTTTTTCCCCATGCTGTCAAAGTGGTGAAATTTATAGTTTTAGCAAATTGAAACAAAAATCTTCAACGTATTCTATGATCATTCTCCTCAAATGTTTGAGCGGGATTTTTCACCACTCGAACATTGAATTAACCTTCCCCCATTTGTTGAAGCGGTGAAAATTCCCACTATTACATCGATGATTTTCTCCAACTCCAAGATGTAGGAGCAGTGAAAATTACTGCTCCTACATGGAGTGCAATTCCTCTCAAATGTTGAAGCGGTGAAAAATTATGCTTGTACACATCGTCTAAAATCAAGCAAGACATGCTTGAGCAGTGTTTTTCAGTGCTCGAGCATTAAGTAATCATTCCCACATATGCACTAGTACTAATTTTTAGCTCCCCAACACTTTGACTCCCCAAAGTGTTGAACACATGTAGGAGTATTGTTTTTCAACACTACTCCATTCAAATTGACTGTCTCAAGACGCATCTAGATAGATGCAAGAAAATTTGCTCATCTACAAGAAGATCAATCACAAGAGTTATAGTTGGTCCAGATGAGGCATTCATACAGGAGACAAAGAAGAAATATGAAGACTTCCACACCCAATGAAAGGAACCATAAATACTTCTTGTATCTCCAGTGTTAGATAGTTTTATGCTTTGATTTATGCATTTTGTAAATAGGTTTCAACATCTTACATGTCATTTCAAAAGATGTAATTACATGTAAAAATAAAGATGTTTTCCTATAATGGTGGACAACATTTTTGAATAAGTCGACTTGTTAGGTGAGATTTTCCTAGATTTGCTCACCTAATTTTCCTAGATTTACTCATATGATTTTCCCAAATTTTCTCTCCTCTCCCATCTATAAGTAAGAGACAATTCTATTGTAATGTTTATCTTTTATCTTTTGCAACAAAGTGCTACCCATTTGAGAAGCAAATACATGAAACTATGTTTTCATCTTTGTGAATCTATTTTGATCAATAAAGAAGTGAAGTTGCATACCAAACTTTGTGTTGGAAACAATTATCTTTTGGATTTTATTGAAATTGGTAGTGATTAGTAATTGAGATTGAAAGGGCTTTGAGTAAATCTATGTAAACTTTGAGTTACACTCTTTACTTGAATTTGTGATATTGATTTAATACTATTGGTGAATTCTCTATAAGACTTTGTGCTTATATCTATTCATGTTGTTCGTGGATATATCATGGAGTATATAGAAGACTTTGTGCTTCTCATACAATGTTGGTTACTATCTTCAGGGATTCATTGTTGGAAGCTACAGAACGACTTTGTGCCTTTGTGATCTTTTATTATTTATCGTTTATCATTATCATGTTGGTATTCCTAGGCTTTGCTTTGACAAGATAGGAATATTGGAATTATTGCTTTTGTTTTTAGTTTGAAGTTGTATCGAATTAGGAACTTAAAATCGTGAAGCATTATAAAACATATTCTTTGAAAAAAGAGAGAATCATGAATGTGGCACACCCCCACATCTTAATTGTAGTGTACATTATTGTGAATACTTAATTAGTTTTACTTAGTTTCAATAAGTAGTAAGAAGGGCGCCTCCCCTTTCTGAGAGGAGAGATTGTATCTCTCATGACTTTGGTTGAAATCAAGGTTTTGTAATTTGTTAAAAAGGATTACATAATTTTCACCCAACATAACTAGAACATCCATCTTCACACATGCCTCTGGTTGTTTTGACCTCAACACAACAAATAATCATTTGTACACATAGCTAGAACAAAGCATGGAAACACTTACTCTAGAATGATTGTAACACAAGGTCAAACTCAAAATCTTGGTCGGATTGAAACCCTCGTCTCTTCTATTGGCATAAAACCAAGCATAGGTACATTAAAGATTAACATCTCACCCATGTATCAGACCCTAACTTCACATTACAGTGGAAAATATGCAAGGATGGTGTAACAATAATAACTTCACATGCTTGGAAAAAATGAAAGAACAAATGTACATGTTAAACAAAGGAAGCCCTTCCTTGGGCACAATAAACAAAGTCAAAAATTGGGATCTATCCCCTGCCCTGGTAGAACTTACCTTAAAAACACACACACACACACACACATATATATTATCATTTTACAATAATTTAATATAATAATATTATCATTTAATATTTTAGTATATATATATATATATTTTAATATATTTAATCTATAATGTATATCAATTATTTTATTGTTTTGTATAGAAGTAAAAGTAATTTATTTAGTCAAAATAGAAAAGGGTTAGGGTTATTTTAGGGTTATGATTAGGGTTTATGGTTTAGGGTTATGTTTAGGGTTACAATTAGTGTTATGGTTGTGATTGAGATTAGAGTTGAGATTAGGGTTAGGGTTTAGGGTTATAGTTAGAGATTTGGTTAGGGTTATGATAAATAGGTTTAGTGTTAGAATTCAAGTTTGGGTTAGGGTTAGAGTTAGGAACATGGTTAGGATTAGGGTTAGGGTTGAGAATAAAGTTGGGATTAGGATTATGGTTAGGATTATGATTAGGGTTAAAGTTAGTGTTAGGGTTAGGGTTATGAGAAATGAGGTTAAGTTAGGGTTAGGGTTAGTGTTATGATAATGATTAGGGTTAGGGTTAGGATTTTGGTTTAGGGTTTAGGTTAGGTTTAAGCTTAGGGTTAGGGTTAAATAAGGTTTAGGAGTATGGTTAGGGTTAAAAAATGGGTTTAGAGTTCAATTAGTTTAAAAAGGGAAAGGGTTAGGGATATGTTTAATGTTTAACTAAGGTTAGGGTTCTAAAAAATGCTTTAGGTAGGGTTACAAAGATAGTTGGGTTTAGGATTAGGATTAGGATTATGGCTATGGTTAGGTTTAGGGTTAGGGTTATCAAAAATAGGGTTAGGGTTAGGGAGAAGGTTATGATTACAATAGGGGTTGGGATTAGGGTTAGGATTGGGGTTAGGGTTAGAGTTAGGTTGTGAGAAATGTGGTTAGGGATTTGGTTAGGGTTAGGATTTTGAGAAATAAGGTTAGGGTTACAATTAAGTGTACCTAGGTATGTATGTTAAAAAATAGTGTTATGATTATATTAGAGGTGCAAAAATATTTTAGTTAGGGTTAGGCTTTATATAGGGTTACGATTTGGGTTAAATAGGGTTTAGTAAAAGGGTTATGGTTCAAACACAAATAGGGCTATTGTTCAATTAGTTTAAAAAGGGAAAGGGTTAGGGATATGTTTCATGCTCAACTAGGGTTAATGTTTTAGTGTTAGGGACATGGTTGGAGTTAGGATTAGGATTAGGATTATGGTTATGGTTAGGTTTAGGTTTAGGGTAAAGATTAGGGTTAGGATTAGTGCTCCAATTAAGGTTAGGGATAAGGTTACAATTAGGGTTGGGATTAGGGTAAGGGTTGGTTTTAGGATTAGGGTTGAGTTTAGGGTTAGGATTAAGGAAAATAGATTTAGGGTTAGGCTTAGGATTAGAGTTAGGGTTAGGGTTAGGGTTAGGGTTAGAGTTAGGAACATGGTTAGGATCAAAGTTAGGGTTGGGATTAAAGTTGGGATTAGGATTATAGTTAGGGTTAATGTTAGAGTTAAGGTTAGGGTTAGAGTTATGAGAAATAGGCTAGGGTCATGGAGGGTTAGGATTAGTGTTAGGGTTATGAGAAATAAAGTTAGGGTTAGGTTTAGTGTTATGATTATGATCAGGGTTAGAGTTTAGGTTAGGGTTAGGATTAAGATTTTGGTTTAGGGTTTAGGTTAGGGTTAAATGAGGTTTAGGAATAGGGTTAGGGTTAGAGTTTAATTAGTTTTAAAAGGTAAAGGGTTAAAATTAAGGATAAGGTTATGATTACGGTAGGGGTTAGGATTAGGATTAGAGCTAGTGTTAAGGGTTAGGGTTATGGTTAGTGTTAGGGCTAAGGTTAGGGTTGGGTTAGATTTTGGATTAGGGTTAGGGTTTAGGGTTAGAGTTAGGTTTAAGGTTAGAGTTATGAGAAATAAGGTTAGGGCTAGGGTTATAAATAAGGTTTTAAGAAATAGGGTTAGGATTATAATTCAGGCTACATCTGTATGTAAAAAAAATAGGGTTACAATTATATTAGAGGTACTAAAAAATTTAGTTAGGGTTAGGGTTTGGGTTAAATAAGGTTTAGGAAAAGGGTGACGGTTAAAGTGTTCAACTGATTTAGAAAGGGAAAGGATTAGGGATATGTTTCATGTTTGGCCAGGGTTAATATTCTAGAAAAATGCTTGGGTAGGGTTAAGGACATGGTTGGGATTAGGATTAGTTATGGTTAGGTTTAGGTTTAGGTTTATGGTTAGGGTTAGGGTAGGGTTAGTGTTATGATTAATGCTCCAATTAAGATTAGGGATAAGGTTATGGTCAAGGTTGGGTTTAGGGTTAGGGTTGGTGTTAGGATTAGGGTTGGGTTTAGAGTTAGGAGCAAGGTTAGGATTAGGGTTACAATTGAGATTAAAGTTGGGATTAAGATTAGGGATAGGGTTAGAGTTATGAGAAACAAGGTTAGGGTCAGGGGAGGGTTAGTATTAGTGTTAGAGTTAGGGTTAGGGTTAGGATTTTGGTTTGGGGTTTAAGTTTTAGGTTAGGGCCAAGCTTAAGGTTAGGGTTAAATAAGGTTTAGGAATATGCTTAGGGTTGAAATATAGTTCCAGGATTAAAGTTCAATTAGTTTCAAAAGGTAAAGGGTTACAATTAGGGATAAGGCTATGATTATAGTAGTGATTAGGTTTAGGGTTGAGGTTAGGGTTAGTGTTAAGATTAGGGTTATGGTTATTGTTAGGGTTAGGGTTAGGGTTGGGTTAGAGTTTGGATTAGGGTTAGGGTTTAAGGTTAGGAATATATGGTTAGGGTTAGGGTTAGGGTTAAGGTTATGATTTTGAGAAATAGGGTTAAGGTTATAATTAGGGTTAGGTTTAAGTTTTGGGTTTGTCTTAGGGTAAGGGTTAGGGTTAGTTGTAGGTTTAGGATTATGTTTTATGGTTTACTATTTAGATAACGGTTAGGGATAGGTTTATGGTTAGGGTTAGGATCAAGGTCAATGTGCGAGTTAAACTTATGATTAAGGATAGTGTTAGGGTTAGGATCTTAGTTTTTAGGGAAAGCTCTAAATTTACAATTATGTCATAAATGGCTATAATGGATACCTAACCATAACCTTAACCCCAACCCTAACCCAAACCAAACCCATAACTTAACCCTACCCCTAACCCCAACCTTATCCTTATCCCTACCCCCACCCTAACCCTAACCCTAAACCCAACCATAACCCAAATCCAAACACAACCCCTAACCCTAACCCTTAAAACTAAGCTTACATCTAACCCTAACCCTAAACCCTAAATCATAATATCATAACCCTAACCTAATTTTAACCCTAATCCTAACTCTAAATCAAACCCTAAACCTAACCCTAACCTTAACACTCATAATAGACCCTAAACCCTAAGCCTAACCCTAAACCTTACCCTAAACCTAACACTAAATATTTATCTTTCATTAATTATCTACATTAACCCTCATAACCATATCCCTATCTATAACCCTAACCCTAACCCTATTCGTATCTGTATCCCTAACTCTAACCCCAACCGTAACCCAAATCCCAAAACAACCCCTAACCCTAAAAACTAAGCTTACATCTAACCCTAACCCTAAGCCATAATATCATAACCCTAACTAAACCTAACCCTAATCCTAACTCACAAACTAACCCCAACACTGATAGCAAAACCTAACCCTAACCCTAACACTAAACCTAACCGTAACCCCAACCATAAAACCAAACCTCCCTAATCCCTAAACCATAAACCATAATCATGACCCTTACCTAATCCTAACCATAACCATAAACCATAATTGTAACCATAACCTAACCTTAACCCTAATTCTCATAACTATAACCCTAACCTTGAAACTATTGTTATTCAATTCAAATATTGATATTTCATTAATTACCTACATCCACTCTCATAACATTATCCCTTACCCTAACCTAACCCTATCCTTAACCCTAACCCTAACCCAAATCTAAAAACAACCCCTAACTCTAACCGTAACCATAAAACCTAATTCTAAATCTAACCTAACCCTAAACCCTAAACCATAATCATATCCCTAATCTAATCCTAACCCTAACCTTAACTCACACCCTAACCTTAGGCCTAACTATAACCCTAAATTGAAGTCAAACACTAAACCCTAAACTATAATCCTAACCTAACCTTGATTGTAACCTAACTTTTTTTCTCCAAATCCTAACCCTGACCCTAACCCTCACTCTTATCCTATGCTTATAACCGTAATCGTAACTATAACCGTAACCCCAATCCCAACCGCAACTCTAACCTTAACACTAATCCCAACTCTAATCCTAACCTTACCCTAACCCTAACCTTAACCCTAAATGTATAATATAATAATAACAATAATGATATAATAATATAATAGTAATATTATTTATATTAATAATAACATAATAATAAAAATTTAGTACTAATATTAATAATAATGTAAATAAAAGAATAATTTTTAATAATTATAATACTATAATTATAAAATTAATAATAATAAAATAATAAGAATATTTTAATATTACATATAAAAATAATAAGAATAATATAATAATTTACATAATAAAAATATAAATATGTTAATTTAAATATATTTAAAATAATAATATAATAATATTTTATTAATATTAATAATAATTTTTTTTTTTTTAATATATAAGATATATATGTTAGTTATACTATCCACCAAAACTCAAATCCCCAACCTAATCTAAATTTCCACGTCAATGGACCTTCGTTCCTTCTCACATAAATACAAAGGAGAGGCATCATTGAAAGGTCAACCATGATCTATTGAACCTTATACTATCCTCCAAAATTCAAATCCCCAGCCTAATTTAAATTTTCACGCTAATAAAGCTTCCTCTTTCTTTCCGAGATAAATACAAGGTAGAGGCATCATTGAAAGGTCAACGAGAATAAACACAAGTTGAAGTGAAGGGGACAAATAGTCTCACGAATGGAAAGGTATATATGTTATAATTTATTATTATGTTCGGGGACAAGATTTGGAATTACCGTCGGAGCATAGTCTTTGCCCAAAGGCAGGTGGACTAGGGGAACGCCCCTCTGCAATCATTTTCCACCTGCCTTCAAGTGGATTATTTTTAAGGCATGGAATCCCATGCTCTACACCTTTTGCCAAATACTCTCTTAAACAATAGTCATGGCTGTGTACAGAGCAAAATTTGCTACTCAAAATGTTCCCCATTGCCTGTTAGGATGGCTGCAAAGAAATACTCTTTCAAAACATACATGCCTGGCCAACATGTTCTACTAACGATGCATAATGATAGCCGGAATCATAGAATGCACAGCAGAGAAAGTAACACCCACTTTAGAGCAGCATGCCTTGGGAGCGAAAGCAGCCAGAATATCATAGACAAGTGCTCTGAATTCAATGTAGAAATTGTAGAGAGATGTGATGTGGACATAGAGGAATTCAAGGAAAAAGTATCCAATGGCAATGGGAGGATTGTATCTCAAGAGGAAGAGATTGAAAACTTATCAGAGAGTGCTACTAATGGAGAATTGGAAGAAAATAGTGTAGATGGATTGAAGTTTATGGACACTTCTCAGAGTATGTGGCAACAGATGAAGGATGTGGTCATGTTTGCAGGGCCTGCTCTTGGAATATGGTTATGTGGACCTCTTCTCAGTCTCATTGATACAGCGGTCATTGGGCAGAGCAGTTCTTTGGAGCTTGCAGCATTGGGTATACATCGCTTTCTACAATCTTTTTATGAGTGTGTTTATGTGTTTTAACCTAGGTTATGATGTAATTCAGGAAATTGTCTAGAACGACCACGAGAACCATTTATACTTAAAAAAACTCAAAGAAAATAAATATGAATGAAATATTATTATTGCATCGCTTATACTTAAAAAACCTAAAAGAATGTAAAAGTAAATGAAATATCATTATTGGGGGCTGACACTCGTTTATCATCTGAAGCAGCTAGTATCTGGACCACTTCATATTATGAGAGATGGGTCATTGAAGGAATGACTACCCTTGGGAGATGATGGGTCAAGCAAAAATGCGAGTGCCTTTCTTCCGACGAAGGATGTCATTTAAACTTTCATCTAATAACCTTTAAGCACTTGATCTTGATCTTGATTGGCTTAAGGGCCTTTAGGAATTCCATTGATCCTATAATATCATGGTATTACATTATGTTTGACTGGAAAAACTCTAGACGGGTAAAGAAACATATATGAACCATAACAAAACAAAACAAACCCCACAATGATGTTACTCAGAATTAATTTTCAACTTTTTTCTTTTGTTGAATATCAAGTTGCACCACTTCGGAATCAACTTGTGTACGAACCTTGAAACAAAGTTTTCATCTTTCTCTGAAGCTAGTCACAAACACAATTATATAGAGATTTTTTTTGATGAATTCAATTGGGTACATAGACATCAGCATCTCTGTCTTTTAGCAGATTACAAAATGTTGAGTAAGTATATACCTATTTCAGATGCCTCTTTTGGCTAAGCTGCCATAAATAGTGGATCCATTCCGTTGAAGTCACATAGGGATCAAATCTGGCCCAATCACATCTTAGAGGACTTGAATCTTGATGGATGGTGTAACACACCATCATCCTCACCGATTGAATTCAACCCCTTTGATATATAGAAAAGTTTTTTATTTTATCATTTTTTTTGTTTTTGTTTTGGTAAATTCCCCTCATAGAATGACCATTGGATTAAATGCCATGGTCTCTCCTTTGTCAAAGTTAATTGGGACTTGCAGCTGACCTCATCTATTGAGATGTGCTACATTGTGCGAGTTGGACGTGGCATTTTAATTAATTTCAATCCTTTATCTTGTCTCACAAGGATTGGAACTTTGGGCTTGACTTTGGAAGCCTTGATGCTTTTGCCACTTGAATTCATTCCATTGGACTAAAATTTTAGGGGTAAACATTGGAGCAGAGCTTGGAATAAACATCGGGGAGTGCTTAGGTCCATGTATTCCCATAAGTTCAACCCTTACCTTCAGGTGTTCCCATGGCTACTACAAGTCCTAAGAACTCATGGGAATGGAGCCTAGCCCGAGGTGCGAAATTCATTTATCCTCTATTTTGATCATACCTTATCCTCTACCCATATCATAAATATCATAAAACATACATGCATAAAGATGTTACCAAACTGAATTATTCTATAACCACCACCATTTTATTGAATGGCATGGACAGGAACCTTACATAGTTACTTGGAGATTTGTACCCAACCCTTTGTACTCATCTCCCATATTGAGAATGCGTCCCGTTCTTGGAGTATATATGGGGACCTTTCCAGATGATAGGAGATTTCAGATGATGTTTTGTGTCTCTATATGTCTTTTGGAAGTTTCCCTTGAAAATCATGAAACTTCTTATAGAAGTTTTTTATTATAAATTAAAGTGGTTATCCTCGAATGCTGATATTTGGTTGACATTGACAAGCTAAATTTTTTAAAGAAATACAGTAGGATCTTTAATTTTATATTTCTTTTTGCATGAAAATGTATGGGTTTTAATTTTTTTTAAAAGAAAATTTCTTACCAAAGCCCAGCAGGTTTCTTGTGAGAAGAGAAATTATCAAAAGCGTTAAGATGTCTACCTGCAATGAAGCTTTCTCAATTGATTGAAAATATAGCCATCTCTTAGTACCCCATGGTATGTTTATAAATAATGGCATTCCTGTTCTAGTTCCCATCTGCTGCATCTGTAGGAGATTATGATTTAAAATTTAACTGTTTATAGCATGATGGATTAATCATTGCTTTCATTGACATTTATTTCAGTGCTTTAAAATGTCAGTTCTTTAATTTTTAAGCGTTTTTACATTTTTATTTTTTATAGCCATTGTGCATTTTTTTTCTCTATTTAAATATATGAATTGCTTTCTATATTTGTTGTCTCCAAGTACCCATTTCCCTTGTTTTTGAAAAATGGCTTTTCGTTATCCATTTGTGTCTCTTGTATTGGTACCGGTCTCCGTTTCTTGGTAACTACGACCTTATGTTTTTCGGTCAATAACTTGTTTTGAGTTGGGAGGATAAAAAATTCAAATGACTTTATCGTATCTAGAGTGGAGTATTGAGTTTACCGAGGAATATTTCTAGTAGTTGCAGTTTTGCTAATTTTGGTTCATTATTAGAGAAGTTTGAAACAATATTGGAAGTGGGAATTTACTGATTCAATTTGATTAGTTAGTCTAGTTGAAGAGTGCATTGTGAATATTTGAGCATGGAAATAATTGATCAATCAATTTCTGGTTCATTTCAGGGTGTTATAATAAAAAAATGCTCATCTATGGAGCATTCTTGATCATTGGGTCATTGCTGTGAGAAAGCATTAGCCTTGTTGATCATGCAATTAACTGAGAATGTTTGAATGAAAATTTGCCAGTGAACCTGTGCTGATCATCAGCATCTTGACTCATCAATCGGACAATGGGCGCTGATCAACAATCACTTGAGAAAAGATGGAAGATGAAAAATGACTAAGTACTCGATGGTCTTGATCATTGGCTCATCAGCTTGGAAATATTTTCAATTAATGATTGGCCTGAGAAGGTTTGAAATGAAAATTTGGCAGCGTACCCATGCTGATCATAGCATCTTGACTCATCAATTGGACAGTGGGTGCTGATTACCTATGAAAAGATGGAAGATGAAAAATGAGTAAGTACTTGATGGTCTTGATCATTGGTTCATCAGCTTGGGAGTCTTTTTAAATGGTGTTTGGACAGTCAATTGCCAGTTCATGCAAGTAGCTATGTGTTGGTTGTCGCCAATCATCAATTTTGTGGGTTCTCATGTGAGGGTTGCAGGTTGATTAGTTGACATCCAATAAAATGAATCTTGTTGAAAATTTTCTAAGGGCATTGCCTACCCTATGTTGGATTCTGAGATGGTTGCTCACACTTCTAGAGTGATCAATCCACGTCAAGGCCAAGGATATGTCATTCTTGAAGGTGGATGGTCCAACTCATCAAGAAAGAGGAGTGATGACAGGTCAATTGCTGAGAATGAATAACCTCTTCTTCACTTTGGGCTTATCTAGAGCCAAGAGGGTATTCTTAGAGGTAATCTTTAACAAGCTTTAGTCACAATTGAAGATAGACAAGTAGACGAAGCTATAGTAATATCCAATGTACGCTTGGTCCCAAAAGTTGTCACTAGACCGAGTATTAACCTATTGCACATATAACTTCTAATAAGCTGATAAAGACATCACTGCACAATTGTAAGATGTGGGTATGCAAGGCATGATTCTCTTAAGCTGAAGTCCTTTAGGTTCGCTACAGATATTTCCCTAGTTAAAATATTGAATCATGAAGTGCATACAAATTAACACATACTCCTACATTGCTAGTTAACGATGTTTTTCATTTTAAGGTGCATGAAGCGTCAAACACTTCTAGGAATGGTGCCTTATAGTGGGTTACAAAGTTGTGGTCACCAAAAGACACAACATATAGAAATGACAAAAAAGATATGATATCAATAATAGAAGAATCTTAATCACCCTTCTCCAAACTCTAGAAATCCATATACAATATAGAAAAGACCATTACAAAAAATAATATAGAATGCTGCAACATTCATCTAATCTTTATTACATTCATACTAGAAAATATGGCAAGAGAAATCTCTAAGTTAAGAACTTGTCACACTTCATTGCGTAGAAGCTTCCTTGAAGATCTACAAATGGCCAAAGATCTACAAACATTTGCCAGAAATAAACTACCCTTCATGATTTCTAAAATGAACTTTGCTCAACAGGTGACTGGTCGTGGAAGATTTGGAACCCAAGAAGCTCTTTGGAGTTGTAGTGGCATGGAAATAAGAAAATGATCGACCATTGTTTTGCCAAATGAATTGATATTTTTTTATAACATTTTGTTTAGTTCTTGAATCCTTGTGAGAATTTGACTGAGAATCAGATCTCATTAATGCTACATGTGCAATAAGTTGAAATCTTGCGAAATTTGCTGAAATGGCAACATGGAATTGGCATAGGATTACCTACATCTAAAATTTCAATCATAGCATTCATTGTGGCATGGCATTTTTCATCATGTTGATTTTGAGCTTTGCAGCCTTGCAATGAACAAGGTTTTATGGGTAGGAAAGATCAATTTGGTAGTTGTCAAAGTCAAATTGGGCATAAATAGTGTGTTTGCTAGAGCTTTGTTTGAAGGAGGGAAGTTTGAGATGTATTGACCATTGTTGTAAAACTAGCCAAAAACTCGCAAGACTGGCGACTACTCATGGGTCAGCAAGCTCAATGATTTACTCGTTGGATTACTTGCTAATGGGTTTTTCAAAAACTCGTAGCGATTTTACCATGAAAAACTTGTGGTTTTTTGGTGAAAAAAGCGTTGAAATTGCCATAACAACTTTGTTTCGCTTGCAGATAAAAAAATTCACTATTTTAACTTCATTTCGGCCTGTGTTTGGCACACGATAGGTGATTTAGGGCACGCAACAAACAATTTAGGGCATGCAAGAGGTGATTTGGGGCACACGACAAGAATTTAAATGATTTTTTTTTTGATATGCAAGATGAGTATGTTATTATTAATATCAACCAAACTACAAACGTCTGCAATGCAGGGAAATTTAATTCGTGTCACCAAAAAACAGCTTGAGAACCATCTGACCAACAAATTCTTCCTCAAAAAACCAAAATTCAAAGAAAGCCCAACCCGACCAGAACCATAGTACCCTCGACCAGAGAAAGACATGACAAAATGCCATTTTAATGGCTATACTGTTAATAGAGCACCAACCAGACTAACAAAAAGCTATACCAACCCCCAAATACCAGAGAGCCACAACCCACAACCCAAATTACAAAAAACCATTAGCTTTTGCAAAGGCTTCGAAGTCTTTTACCCATTCAACACCACCGGCCGCCATCAAACCGAAGAATTTCTTCAGAAATTCTACAGACATCGCCATAATCATCCGATGCCTCATAAGGCCTGGCCCACGTAAATCTAGGAGAAACGGGTAAATCTTCACAGTCTCTTCCGAATGGAGCTGCTCCAAATTGCAAGGCCTCGAGCAACCCTTGCCCTCAATCATTGCACTAAGAACCTCGTCCACCCCTTCGACCAAATCTTCCCTAAACATTTTAACTAGCAACCCCTTTGCTTCCACTTTGGGAACTTTGTTGTCCAGGAGAGATGCCAAAAAACACGAAGATACATTCAAATTATCTCTCTCGTACTCCTTACTCTCCAAGTGGCTTGAACCCAGAATCATCTTCATAGCCGCAACGACCAAAGAATCATAATTTAACAGAATGCGTTTCAATCTTTGGTCGGTAATCTCCCTGAAGGAGGTTTGCCTTGCCTTCGACTGTAATGAAATTGGTGTGTCTGCTCCAAACCTTGCCAGGCCTTCAATCGAAACCTCAATTATGAATTTTGAGCTCTTTGCCATCAATGTCCCAACACAGACTACACTTGACAGAAAGGAAAAAAGAAAGCTCACATTCTCCAATCGCACCTACAAAGAAAACTTAGCCAAAAAATGCTACAAACCATCAATAAATAAAACTCCGATCACAAGGCTGCTGCCAACCTACACAAATGGTACACCATCTAGCTTGCAAGCTGTCCTTGTCATGAGGAGTAAATCCCTGTGGTAGTAATCACACTCATTACTAAACATGGAAATGGGAGTCGTAGCTGTCTTCAGCTATCCTCCCTATGGCTGCGAAAAGGCAACTCTTAACCAACACTTGCCATTATAACTGCCAACTCAGACTTCCTTTCCCCATCGACCCTGCCACCGTGGCATCAAATGCCACCCCCCTCCACCACCTTGGAGGGGCGCCCACCCTATCATCCACGAATTTAAATGATTTTTTAAAATAATAACAAATTTTATTTTTAATATATTTTTATCATGTATTTTAATTAATTTTAGTATAATATAATTTATTTCAAATTTTGTTAGGTTATTTGAAAATATTGAATGAATTTTTAAAATATGTAATATATAAAATTAAGAGTGATTATGTCTATTTTAAAATAATTTTTCTAGTTTTTAAAAAATTAATTTTATTTACTTGTGTAATTTAATTTTATATGATTTTTACAACATTTTCATAAACAAAAAAGTGCCAAACACCTAATTTCGTTCTCAAGTGATAAAATTGTGAAAATGGCATGTGCCATGAAGGTTTGTGTGGTTTTGAAGGCCTTAATTTGGGCTTGGTGGTGTGGGCTCCACCCCTCAACCTCGCCTTGTATTGCGATAGGGAACGTGCCTAGGGTGTTGCCCCCAAACCCCACAAGGGGCGCTGCCCCTCAACTCCATTGGTGCCCTTGCCCCTCATCTTTGTTGGGGGCATCACCCCCAAACCCCCATGAGGGGTGTTGCCCCTCAACCCTATTAGGGTCTATGTTATGTATTAAACTCTATTTTTGATTTATATATGATGGAAATCAATAATATATTCTACAAATTTAGCAATATGTTTTTTTAAGAATAATTTAAAAATTTATGTATTTTAAAATGTTCGATAAAATTGCTTAGTTATTGTCAAGTTTTTCCTGGAGTTTTTGCTGAGTCCTCAGTTTTTAAGTTTTTAGGCTTGCCGAGTAATTACCGAGTCCGAGTTTTACAACTATGGTATTGACCTATTGTAATCAACTTATTGGGAAAATGCATAAATTAATTTTATGGTGAAACTTGGATGATTGGTTACATATGTAAAATGTCAAGTGAAAATCAAATCCCATAAGGAGACGTATCCGAATCATCAATGGTCCTCTAACTGTTCTGAGAAATACTATAACTTTTATGAAATGTAAGTACAGTATTTTGTCCAAACTAAGCCACATGTTTCTTGTCATGAAATGACAAGCATAGTCCATAAAATTATCCCAAATGGCATGATGAGAGGCATCACATGTTAATAACAATTTATATGTTGGGGGCCAATCATCAGTCTTCATTTAGCAAATATATACATGCTGAGATAATGCAGAAATGTTCTGGAATGTGTCCCTAAAATTGAGGATGACAGGAAATGCATAGGGGATGCCTAGCCATCCCCGAGGTGGTTGGGGACATCTTAGACATCCCCCAATTGTCTTGGGGACGGCCAGGTGTCCCTTGCAGATTTTTTTTTAATAATGTTTTTAAAAGAAAATCATTCATAATATTAAAAAAAAGACTGTTAAATATATCATGACAGCATTATAACAACAGTATAACATGACAACATTATAACAACAGCAATAGACATATCATGACAGCAGTATAACAGCAATTTAATTAATCATGACAACAGTGACAGTAACAACTGTAGTATAACAGCAATAAATATATCATGATTCAGATTCATAATTAATGATATAAATTATATAACAGTTAACATTAACAATAATAATTTGGATTTCTGATTTCATTGTTCAAAAAAGTCTCAAACTTCAAAATTCTTGATATGGTATTATAGTCAATCATTATTGTCATTTGCAAATGAGATTAAAGGTGCATCTGCCATGGTCTGGTACAGTGTGCTATTGTGTGAGAACTACAGACAAATGATTTCTTTTTGGAATGTGGTTGGCATGCAGACTTCTGCAGACATCATCCAACTTCATTTTAACATTGTCATGTTATATTTATATTGCTGCTGTTGTACTGCTGTTCATTAACTTGTAGAAATTTCTCTCTCTCTCTCTCTCTCTATATATATATATTTTGCTGTCCCCCACCGTACCCAAAATATGGTCCTCAAACTGTCGTCCCTGAAGCACGTCCCCTACCGTCCCACTGTCCTTGTCCCTGTCTTGGAAATACCATGGAACATAGCTAATTACCAATACATAAGTTATTTTTTTGGAGTAAAAATTTGGAACTATATCAAATATGCCAATCATACTTAGCAGACAATTACTTATGTTTAAAGTAAACAAGTCTGCAGCATTTTGGCCAATGACATTGTAGGATGACCTTATGGTATTAGTGCAATAGTTTTAGTATGGAAGACAAGTTCACTATTACCAAACTTTAGTTTAATAAAATCATATGTGTCAAGTATGTTTGGGACTGGTGAACAATGATATAAATCTTGGGCTCTTATAACATTTTTGTTGTAGGCTGACCTTATGGTCTTAGTGCAATAGTTTCAGCATGGAATACAAGTTCACTATTACTAAATTTTAGTTTAATAAAGCCATATCTGTCAAGTATGTTTGAGACTGGTGAACAATCATATAAATCTTGGGGTCTTATAACATTTTTGTTCTCTCATATGAAGCTTAAAGCTGAGCGAATGAAGTTGAAAATTGAAGGATATGGTCATGTTCATGTTGGGAAGTTTGATAGGGTGGTATTGGGATCAGTGCTACTTTTTTGTGCTCCTAGTGAGCTGATATTAGTCATATTTTGCTTTATGGGGCTAGTTTTGGTATATTTTATAAATTAATGCTTGTATGAACCATATTTGTAAACTACATCCAATATAAAAAGAAAAATTGAAGGATTAATCATGTGTTCTTTTGTTTGTGAACTGCAGGACCAGGCACTGTTGTTTGTGATTACTTAAGTTATGTATTCATGTTTCTATCTATAGCCACTTCAAACATGGTTGCTACTTCTCTGGCTCAAAAGGTTAGCTGCAGTAATTACAAAATTACCTGGGAAGCGTTACTGAAAGAGAGATTGATTTATTTTTGGTCTATGGAAAAATTATAAAATAGATTGAGATTATATTCTTTAATACTATCAGTAGAAAACTAGGAAACAATGCTAGAAAAACCAGAAAATGAATGGCTCTAAAGCCATTAAGTTGTTTTATCTTTTTACTCAATTCAGAAAGTAAAACTTCAAGTCTTGAAGATGAAAATTATGATGGCAAGAATGCACCATCCTCCATTTTCTTTTTGATATCTGTGCACCTTTTCTAGCAGCTGCTGGATCCTACTGCTGCAAACAAAATTTAGGGGAAAGAAAATTCTAGATCAATGCATATTCTTAGTGAGGAAAAGTCTCCTGAAAACTTGATGCTTCTTTTATATAAACAATATTGATAAACATGCAATGAATCATGATGTCAAAATCCCGTGACTGATTTAAACTGAGCTTTAGCAAAGAAATCATGAATTAATATAGTGTTAGATGGGTAAGGGATATCTGAAGCTATTTTTCTTGAATACCTGTCAGTTACTTTCAAATTTTTATATGTTCAGAAGAAGGAACTCCAGCATTAAGATTACATGTTCACTGGTTTATCACGTAGCATGCGATCTTGTTTTTCAGTTTTCTTGCTATTGCATCTTATTTGCTCATTTAATCTTCTGTTTACTTCAGAATTAGAAATTCACATTTCTTTAAGATGCAGCACTGCATTTTGTTTTTTATTTTGCTTACCATTGCATTTTCCTTGCTTGTTAAATCTTCTGTTTCATCAGAGATACCACGAGTGTATTTAAATGGTGCAAATTTATGCTAAAATGTTTTACATGCACTTGCTTGTTCTGGAATCTGACCTAAGTTTTTGACATCCCTCTGAACTGTTCTCCGCATTTTCTGAGTTTAGATTTTGAAGCAGTTAACTTTCCTTTGCAAGCGCTTCTAGAATTGTGTCCTACTTGGGCGGTTACCCCTAATACTATAAAGTTCTTGAATTCAGAGTAACTCAAACTCAAGTGTTCTTCAGTGACATTTAGTCAAAGCAAGCACAAAGTTAGTTTAAAACTACTACCTTGCAATATTTAGAAAGTATAATAGATTAGAGTTTTGTGTAGGATAATAAACATTGTCACACTCTAAATTAGTTTTCTGTTACAGGCAGTTATGTTTGGGTGTAATTATGTGATTCAATTTTATATTTACTTGTATAAATAGTCATCTAAATCAATAATAAAAGTGCAGTGAGATATTATTTCTGTGTATTAGAGTTATGTTTGTAATTTTTTCTTCCATCATTTGGTATCAGAGTGCAAACCAGTACTGTGCTTGTGACGTGTGAATGATGGGAGAATAGAATCGGGTTAAGTTCCTCTTGCTAGGCGTGAAGATGCATTGACAGAGGAGGCAGAGTATAATGATGGTGATGAGATGCATTTTTTTTGCTGGCTGGAATGAATTTACTTCCGTGCAGAAAGGTGTTTGAAGAAGTTTTCACAGAGCAAATATGGTTCTTTGTTGAAGCGAAATGAATAATGGAGTAGATGCTGTCAAGGTGTTGGATTTATATGCAATCCATTGTTTGCCGAGAAAGTGTTGTAAATTTTTACATTCAAAATTGTGTGCTAGGCATGATAATATTGCTGAGTGTGGTATAACATTCTATTGCCTGCTTGGCAGCGGTTTCATGGAGGATCCTTTGAATCGAGGCCTCATAAAGGTGTGCAAAGCTATTTAAGTGATTTGTATTTATTTTTGATTGCAAGCCTTAGCAAGTGTAGTTATTGTTAAAGTTGACTAGCATTTTGGAGGTATAAGGCTAACATTAAGTGCATAAAGATGTGGGGGCGTAAGGCGTAAGGAATGTGTTATTACAAAAAAGTAGAGAACAAGCTAGCGAAATCTTTTTGAGGGAGACATGATTCAACCTGGAAAATTTGGGAGACTTGTTGCACATGGAGAAGAAACCCGTTGGGGATTTGGAGCGACTATCTATTTGATCATTTGCACCTGATTGAAAGTTTCAAATGTGAATTTGCTGGAGGCGTAGACAAGGTGTTTCAAGAATTCCTAAGAGCATGTGGAGGAGACTAAAGCGACCCTATTTTTTATGCATGTATAATGAAGAATATAGGTGTGAAAAACATCAGAAGGAAGAATATAGGTGGTCTGTTGCACTGAATATAGAGGTGAGCAGGTTGTTGAATATTGGCCCTCTTTGTTGGCCGCTACCATTTTTTGGGGTGTCTGTTATGTATTTGCTGGGCATTTGATATACTGGCGATGTATATGTTGAGGGAAAAGTAGTTTGCCCACCTGCTAAGCGTGTAAGGCATGATATGAAGCATTAAACAGTCAACACATAATTTCAAGTATTTTGATTTGGAATGAAGTTTCTTTAACATCAGCCTATGTGAAGTGAAATAGAGGTTTATATGATGCATAATTTATTCTAGGATTTGAGGTATGTGCTAAGGAAATCCTTTTATTGAAAGGTGTTGAATAGTTTGCCTCATAAGGTTATATTATGTATAGTTTTTACTGCATATAAGATTATTTGTTCCTGCAGTGGTTTCATAATAATAGATGGTCGCATATTAAAGATTGAAGATATATATATTTAAGGTGTTGTTTCTTTCTTAATAGCACTTCAAAAGGAAGTTTGAAAAATTAGTGGATATTGAAAAGGATTGAAGTATTAAAATTGGTTAGTAATTCAAAAACAGTGGAGTTAATAAGGAGTTCATTTCTTTGTATGCATTTGAGTAATAAGAAAAATAAGGATGTTTTATTTTTTTTGGAGACATTAAGGTTGAATAAATGAGAAAAGTTGGTAAAAGAATAAAGAAAGAAAAAAATGTTTTAGAAGAACTATTGGAAGTTAAGCAATCTAATTCCAAATTGATAGCAGATTTTAAGGAAGTTCACAAGAAAAAATATGAATATTTGTATGAAAAATTAATCTTAGAAATGAATTGGAGAATGTTAAAACAAAAAATGAAGAATTAGAAGATAGATTGAAGTTGTATGAAGAAGTTCAAAAAAAGAATGAACATTTGGAAGAAAAGTTGAAAAAGTTAGAAAAGAAAAATAAATTACAGAATGATGAAATATCTAGGTTGAAAGCACAAAATAGTCAATTAGATCAGTTGCTTGCATCATATTGAAAGAAAAATGAATGTTTGAAATCAAAGCCATTAGTTTGTGATGTTTCATGTGGCACAAAAGATTTGTGTTGTTCCTTTGATCAATTAGTTGGTTTGTGTAATATCACTGAAGTTGTTTTTGATGATGAGTGTAAAGATAAAGATGATAATATGTTTGAATCTGAAAATCTTGTTAGTTGTAATGAAGAGAATATTAGTTTACAAATCATGAACAGAAGAGATATAAAGGTCAAGGATTAAGAAAACATGGACGAGGAATCAAAGAGCCAATTGAGCCAATTATAAGGCCAAAGTATGAAGGTCTTGATTATGTCACAGGTAAAGGGAATGATGTTACAGAGGTTATAGATTTAAGGAATGCAATGTGTGCAGTGTTCTCATTGTAACAAGAAAGGACACACAAAGGATAGGTGTTGGAATATACATCCTTGTAGCATATGCGGTTTTAAAAATCATATTGAAAACATGTGTTGGCATAAAGCGAGGAAAAATGAATATATGACAGAATGCATGCGAATGTATTGTGGATGGAGTACTGGATTGAATTGGGAAAAAATTACAAGTATGTTCAAAAGATTGTACATATATCAATATGAATATTGATTCAATATTCATATATTAAAGATGATATGGTCATGGTTTGGAGTGAGCACCAGAAGAATGACTCACGATGGTCAACTGTAGTTTGATTATCTTTGATTGCAAAGTGAAGGCATCGATGATCGGAGGATGCAGATTTTGTTAGAATATATTATTCTTTTATTATTAATGGTCAATATGATGTATTTAATAGGTTAGATATTTTCTATCTGTTAGATGGACATTTAATGTCTGTAGGTAGATATCATTAATATCTACAGTGCTTTATGCACTCTATAAATTGTAAACTCTTTTTCATGTTAATACAAGAAAGCTTATACCACTGTCATGGTATCAGAGCCGTCTAGGGTTTCTGGGCGAATTTCAAAAAATTGTAATTTGTGAAAAAAAAAACCTTCACATGAGATTTCGAGGGTATTTTTGTTTTCTGATTTTCGTGAGTGTTTTCTCACTAAAAAAATCAAAACCCCTCTCTGTAATTTTCGTGGGTCTGAAGGGAAGAATTTCGCGTGGATTTCGTGTGTTTCTTTGGCCGCGCTCTGACTTTATCTGGCGCGTGAAAACCTGCAATCTCTGGCCGCGTTCTGTCTCCCTGCAAGCTCGCATTTTTTCTTTCGGGCTCCACCCGCGCGCGGCCTCCTGGCGTTTTTCGCGTTTTTTTAAGGACGCGTTTTTGCCCGCGTTTTCTCCTAGGTGTTTTTGAGCCCCTGTTCATTTTTTTTTTGGTGAGCGATTTGCAGAAAATAAGTCGCGATTCTATGTTTTTTACCTGCATTTAGGCTTTTCTTCTTGCATACCTGGCGCAAACCCTTTGCCCGCGTTTTCTTGAAGTTACTGGACGCGTTTTGTTCAGACTGAAGACGCGATTTCTGAAGAATTTCAACGACGTGTTTTTTGGGCTCAAATCTCTGGCCATGATTTTGAAACTTGTAGCCTCGGATTTCTTCATTTAGGCATGTTTTCCTGTGATTTTCTGCAATTTTCTGTACCTTTCATGGCCGCCTAGGGCTTTTTCTGAAGTCGGCTAGGGTTTTGACCATCTTTTGAGGTCAGGAAATTTTTTAATTTTAGATTCCTTGTGGGTTTTGGAAGATCTCAACTGGGTTGTCACTAGATTTTTTTGGGTGTCTCGAAGTTCATGCTTCAAAATTTGTGCCTCAGTTTCAAGTCGATTTTTTTTTTTTTCTGACTGCAGATTCCTAGTGGGTTTTTCGAGATCTCAACTGGGTTGCTTTCAAATTTTTCTGGTTACCTCGTTTTCTGTGCCTCAAAATTTGTGTTGTCAAAATTTTATGGGTATTCTTCCATCCTTCTGGGTTTTTATTTATCTTTTCTAGGTTTTTAGTAAAACCTCAAAAATCCGTGTTCGGGTTTCTGTATTTCTGTTTTCTTTGCATTATCTTGCCTTCACCAGTTTGACCGCGAGGTACGTGATGGCATCTCTCACGAACATAATGCTCGAAAGCAGCCAGAAGTTCAACGGGAAGAATTACAACACCTGGAAGCAGCGCATGCTAACGATCTTTGAATATCGTTGTCTCGATCAGGTCGTCTTGGGGCACTCACCTCGACCCACTATAGCAGGAAAGGATCAGGATAAATGGGATGAACGCAATTGGGAAGCCGTCATGCTCATCAAGCTTTCAGTCACTGACGACCAACTGCCACAAGTGCCGTCAGGAAAAACAGTTGCTGAGGTATGGACAACCTTGAAGGATCTCCATGAAACGTCAGATAAGAGTTGTGTGTTTTTTCTTAAGAACATGCTTTTTTCAATAATGATGGACGAGAAGCACACCACTCTTCAAGAGCATCTGACAAAGATCAAAGAGATTCGTGACCAGCCGGAAGCCATTGGATGAAAGATGGAAGAGGACATGGTCGTCATTACTCTTAAGAGTTTGCCAAAGTCTTACGAGCATTTCATTGAGACGCTCAATACTACTTCAACAAACGTCGACTTGAAGTTTCCAGACTTATGTAACAAGCTTCTACAACAGGATCGTTGGAGACAGCAGTTTGGAAGCAGTACCAGTTCGTCCTCCACAGAGCAAGCGTTCTCTGCCAAATCTTCTGCTAAGAACAAAGGGAAGGCTCAATCTTCTCAGCCGAAAGGCTCTGGTTCTTCTCAGGACAGCAAGAAGAAGAAGAACGTTCAGTGCAATTATTGTCACAAATACGGTCACATTAAGGCTGATTGTCGCACTCGGTTGGCTTCTGAACAAAAGAAGCAGGGAGGATCTCAACAGAAGGCACATGTCGCCGAGCACACTGAGCAGAAAGAGTCTGCATTCTATGCTTTTATGGCCAAGCGAATTGCAGATCCAGTACATTCTTCTACCTGGTATATCGATTCAGGGGCATCGCGACATTTTACTCATCGTCGGGATTGGTTCACAAATTTCGAACCCTTCTCAGATTCTGTCATTTTCGGAGGAGGAGAAGAGTACACAGTTGCTGGTAAGGGAATTGTCCAGATTCACTCAGGAGGAAGAAATTTGCTCTTTCTCGATGTCTACTATGTTCCAGGCATGGAACATAATCTCCTCTCCGTCAGTTAGATCATGCTGCATTCTCCTCAGTTGGATGTTTTCAGCTCGTCCACTTGCAGCATCATTGATTGGGAGACTAGTACTACGATAGCTATGGGACTTGAGGATCACGGTCTGTACCGACTTACTGATTCTGGTGATTATCAAGAGCACGCTTTGGCTACCTGAAGTACAACCATCAGCAAACTTTAGCATCGGCGTTATGGGCACTTGAATGTCCACTACCTCTCTCAGTTATCTCGGGAGGGTCTTGTTGCTGGTTTACCTGAGATCCAAACTAAAAATCATGGAGTTTGTGGAGCCTGTCAAGCTGGCAAGCAGCATTGAACACCGTTCTCGGATGGTGATTCTTGGCGAGCCTCCAAGGTACTTCAACTGGTTCACACTGATGTATGTGGGCCAATGAATACTCCTTTTGTTACTGGGTCCAGGTACTTTTTATTGTTTGTTGATGATTTTAGTTGCAAAATGTGGGTGTATTTTCTGAAACAAAAGTCAGATGTGTTCAGCACATTTCAATAGTTTAAAGCCTTAGTTGAGAAAGAATCGGGTTCTCAAATTGTTACTCTAAGGTCAGATAATGGGGGGGAGTTTTGTTCAACTGACTTCTCTTCTTTTTGTGCTACACACGGCATTAAACGACAACTCACCACACCATACACCCCACAGCAGAATGGTGTCGTCGAACGCAGGAATCGACCATTACCGAAATGGCTTGTTCTATGTTGGAGTACATAAATGTACCTAAGAAATACTGGGCTGAAGCAGTTTACACTGCAGTCTACCTCCTGAATCGGTCACCTACACAAGCCGTTAAGAAGATGACTCCTGAAGAAGCCTGGTCAGGACGCAAGCCTAAGGTGGGCCATCTGAAAGTCTTCGGTTCTACTGCTCATTTATGGATTCCAGACGCTAAGCGTACCAAGTTGGACTCCAAGAGCCAAACACTTATGTTTATTGGCTATAGCGACAATCACAAAGCCTACAGGTTGGTTGATGTGGAGACAGATCGTCTCATATTCAGCCGTGATGTTGTGATTGATGAGACTACTGGTCCATTTGTCCCTACTACCAGTCCTGCGTATCAACCTATGAAGGTTCCTGATGAGGGTGTTCGTCTTCCTCTTGGTTCCCATGATGGGAGGGCTTCAGAGCATTCTGACTCTGAAGATGAGGAGTCTACTAGTCTTGATCTCGCACCACCTGACTTTCCTTAGGACTCACATCCAGATGACCTTGTTCTAGAAATCCCAGGAGATGTTACCCCTGTTTCAGATGTTGGCACTTCTACTCGTCGGCCTAAGTGGTGGGCCAAGACAATCGGTGATCTTCATGATGATGAACTCATTGAGGGCCGATCAACTCGTAGCAAGAGCAAGCAGCAACACATAGTCAACTTCGCTCTCATGGCCAACATCCACAGCATCTACGAGCCTCATACATATTCAGAGGCTAAAGGAATTCCAGAGTGGGAATAGGCTATGCAGACAGAATATCATAGTCTTCTGAAGAATCACACTTGGGTTCTTTCTGATCTTCCTCCTGGGAAGAAACCTATCAGCTGCAAATGGGTTTACAAGGTCAAGTATCATGCAGATGGTACTTTGGATAAGTACAAGGCCAGATTGGTTGCTCGAGGATTCACACAGTGGGAGGGCATTGATTACGAGGAGACATTCGCTCCTACTGCCAAGATGAGCACAATTCGTCTTCTTCTCGCTATTGCAGCCCAATTTGGTTGGACAGTTCATCAGATGGACGTCAAAAGTGCCTTCCTCAACGGTGATTTGTAGGAAGAAGTCTACATGACGCAACCTCCTGGTTTCAAGGTTGCCGGCAAAGAACATCAGGTGTGTAGGCTCGTGAAAGCGCTCTATGGACTGAAACAGGCTCCCTGTGCATGGTATTTCAAGATTGATCAGTACTTGGTTGGTCATGGTTTTCAGCGCAGCCCTTCTGACACTAATCTGCATGTCAAACACTCCGGTGATGATATTCTATTTCTTGTTGTCTATGTTGACGATTTGATCATTATTGGTAGTTCAACACATTTGATTGCGACAATCAAACAAGCTTTGTGTCAGACTTTTGACATGACAGATCTAGGGCTTCTCCATTATTGTTTGGGTCTTGAAGTTTGGCAGACTGCTGGTAGCATCTTTATCTCTCAGTCAAAATATGCCAAAAGTTTGCTTGACAAATTTAGGATGCAAGACTGCAAACCTGCTTCCACACCTATGCAGAAGGGGCTGAAGTTGTCAGCCAACTCTGATTCACCTCCAGTCGATGAAATGACATTCAGGCAACTAGTGGGCAGCCTCATCTACCTCACTGCCACTAGACCTGACATTAGTTTTGCAGTGAGCTACATTTCTCGCTTTATGATAGCTCCCAAAGCTGATCACTGGATTGCAGCGAAGCGGGTGCTGAGATATGTTAAGGGCACTTCAGACTATGGCATTCTCTATGGCAGATGCAAGGATCCAAAGCTGATTGGTTACACAGACTCAGATTGGGCAGGTTCAGTGGATGATAGAAAATCTACTTCTAGGTATGTATTCAGTTTGGGTACAGGTGCTGTAACATGGACTAGCAAGAAGCAACAGGCAGTGGCTCTATCCTCGACAGAAGCTGAATATCGAGGAACTGTTAAAGCAGCATGTGAGGCAGTTTGGCTTCGTAGGATGCTTTCTGACATGCACATGTCACAAGCAGGTCCTTCTCCCTTGTACACTGATAACCAAGGGGTGCTCAAACTGGCCAAAAATCCAGTCTTCCATGAACGTACCAAGCATGTCGAGCTTCATTGTCACTACATCCGCAAGCTGGTAGAAGACGGATCAGTTCAGCTGCAGTATGTTCCTACAGCGGATCAGACTGCAGATATTCTCACCAAGTCTCTGAGCCCGGATAAATTTGTAAAATTCAGGGGGCAACTTGGTGTTGTTGACGGATTCACCATTAAGGGAGGGTGTTAGAATATATTATTCTTTTATTATTAATGGTCAATATGATGTATTTAATAGGTTAGATATTTTCTATCTGTTAGATGGACATTTAATGTTTGTAGGTAGATATCATTAATATCTACAGTGCTTTATGCACTCTATAAATTGTAAACTCTTTTTCATGTTAATACAAGAAAGCTTATACCACTTTCAGATTTACCATTTTTTTGAAAGATGGCTAGGGAGAGGCCTTACGTCAAGGTAGTGCTGCAGCACGTATTTTAGTGTTTTCTTCAAAATATTCATTATGGGGGAGAAAATATGGAATAATGACAATTTTTTTAATTATTATGGGCTAGTATGTAGGATAATAAACATTGTTATACTCTAAATTAGTTTTCTGTTACAGGCAGTCATGTTCGGGTGGCAGTAGTTATGTGACTCAGTTTTATATTTACTTGTATAAATAGTCATCTAAATCAATGATAAAGTGCAGTGATATATTATTTCTGTGTATTAGAGTTCAGTTTGTAATTTTTTATTCCATCATTTTGTAAGCATCTAAAGGTAAGAGGTATAGAGTGATATTCACTATGTTTGTTGTGCTGAATTTCCGATGGTTAATAAAAGTAGCTCCTCGTAGATAAATCACTGCAGTATGCCATGACGACTTTGCTTACTTAAAGCTTAAATATAACCATATATTTTAATTTTGGTAAAACACATATATTATCTTGAACAATAACACATTATCTCAGTTTTAGGACTTACTTCTTAACATTCAAGTCCTTGGTCCTTGTTGTGTCTGACTCTCATGTGGGAAATGTGACTGCAGGATGAAGTTGCAATGCAACAACAGCTCTCCAGGTTGTTATTTGTAGCATTAGCATGTGGAATTGGGATGCTTCTCTTTACAAAGGCCTTTGGTACACTGGCACTTCATGGTATGGGTAAAACAAACTGTGAACTCAAAGACATCTAGCTTCTATTTTTTATTTTTGTATGGGCAATACATCTTGGTAGTAGATAGGTATGGAATCTTGTAGTTGGATGAAATCATAACTATCGCATATGATAGGAATCTCTTGCTAAAGCTTTGGAATTGAATTTTCTATTGCATTTATTGCTTTCTGAATTTTTCAGCTTTTGTTGGCTCCAAGAATGCCAGTCTAGTACCTGCAGCAAGCACATATGTTCAGGTGAATACCAGGTTTGAATTGGTTGAGTGTAAACATGTTCTATTATATCATTTCATTCTTAGTTTTTTATTCTCAAAATGCATTTAAGACCTAGCTGCCAGGCATACCATTCTGTCTTTTTTATTGAAATACTTTTCCATTTCAATACTGGAAGCATGTAATCAGAGATACCATATTTTATGTTAAACAAATATACTTTTTGAAACACCATAACTTAAAATTAAAAAATACCGAAGCGAATGCATCCAATCATACCAATCACATATAACATCATATAAATGCAAATAATCCACCAACAGAAACTATATACAAGCATATGTTGCTAGCGAAGAGAAGCTAGTTTGAACCTGTACTTCACGTAGTGCACCACATCAGAATGGTCCACATCAAGAGTTGCATGCAAGTCTAGAAATAAACAATGCAATATGGACATGGTACAATTTTTAATTCAAAGGAGATGCAAATCAGATGTCTTCACTAGGAATGGGCGATTAATTTTCAGTGGTTAAAGAATTCCAGTCTTGTTTGTACGTCTTCAGTTAGTGCATGCCTGGGTCGATCAGCATTAACATACACCAGAAAGAAGCTTAACTTTGATGGATCTTGTGTACCCACTAGGTATACTAGAATATATTTTACATGTTGAAACATGAAATAGAATAATTTGATAGGTGAGTACGAATGAATAGGGTGATAAGTTATTTATATATGGATCAAGGGACAGGTTTGATGGAATGCACCCTGTCAAGATAACAGGCCATGTCTGCTGGCGGCAATGATTGATAACTAATCAGAATTAATTGTCTACAACAATGGGACTTTCCAGATAAGTAATACTGGTATGTATCTTATATGGTACAAATTTTCAGCTGGCATAACTTAGGGGCATCGGCATGATAAAAAGCAATTACAACTCCCAAAGGTTCAGGAAGTCTTAGAATTCGGATTTTAACTGATAAGATGGTATTCTGGATCTCATGGCACCTTAGTTTCCTGCATTGTTGCAGGCATGGTTCCAGCACAAAACTTTCTGCAGGAAAACCTTAGGGTGTTAGCATGCTTTTTGGTGTTTACAATGTAAAATGTTTGGCCGTTTAGGTCCTAGGAAGTATAAGAATCTAGGCTTTTACTTGGTAGTCTGGAATTCATGGCTTCTCAATTTCCTGCATGGTTGCAGCCATGGTTCTCGTACATATGTATAGGATTAGTGGGCTATGTTCATTCATGTTGCTTCCTTCCTACACTTCTGTTCTTTGTCAATCAATGGGTCACCTGATGATTCTGATACTGAATATCAGAAAAGAAAGAGCCAAATTTCTTCCTGTGTCAGAATTCTTTTTAGGTGCAGCATGGTACCAAATGACTCCAATAGAAAACATCAGCAAGATATGAACAGAGCAACTTTTGCAAAATTAGTTTAAAAGGTTAACTTGCAGTGAAACTATTCTTTGAATAGATTTCAAGCAGCCAAAAGACACCCTTGACAGGGTATCTCCATGTTTATTTTCTTTTTAGCACATGTAACCAGCCTAATTGATTAAACTTAATACGATAACTCAGATCACATTCATTGTTGTCTCAAGAAATTTCATTCAGGATCAAAATAAGAAAAAAAAAATCAGATTTTCATTTATTTAATGTTGAATCCCAATTTAAGTTTTCATGGGATTGCTCTGAATTAACCTTGTGTAAAGTATTTTTTCTTTATGTACAGAACTACATATAAATTGATGACGAGGAATATAGCCTTCAGCTTATGCATGGTCAAGAAAAGAAGCAAAAAGAGATTATATTAATGCCCACAGAAAACTAAAGTAGGCCAGTGGGACTTCATAGTAATTTCAGTTGTATCAGTTAACTAGGAGGGAAAGGAAACTTTAGGGACCAAAAATAAAACAATATAAAGTCACTTTTGTGGAGGGAAAAGAATAATGAATAATTATTTAAAAGTGACGGGATGATTTAATTTGGAAAGATGACTTAAGTGATTTAGAAAGGACAAATTTTATAAAGTCACTTTATAAGGTGGGAGCTAAAAAGTACCATGGTGAATTGGAAACTCATTTGCATAAGCTTGATTCGATTTTCTTTGTGAAAACTTGAAGCTTTAAACTCTAGGACGAAAACCCTAAGGGAACTGGTATCGGTGGTGAGACATCTACCCTAGCCAATCTGCAGATGGAATCACATAGGTTTCACAAGGTGTTGAATGATTGAAGATTAAATAATTTATTGGAGGTTTGCAGCAAATGATAAATTATTATTCTTCGATTTCTACAAGTGAAAGGAAGAATTTGTTGGATAATAATCAAGAATGCTATCTGTTGTCCCTAATTTTTGACTTGTCAAAAATTGGGATAACCTATCAAAATTTTGAATAAAATTGAAGATTTTCTTCCTTAAGGCACATTTTACGAGGCGCAAAGGTTGGAAGATTTTGGTTTTGGATCAATGGTCCCTTTGGACTTCCTTTTTCATTGAAATATTCCGAACCAATTTTTTTCAATTTTTGATTACAATAAGTAATGCAACACACATCTGTTAGGGTTAGCACTCAAACCAAAACGATGCAAAATTCAACTCTAACCAAGAATGTACACTAGGATCCCGAGTTGGGCAAGGTGTGAGCATATGGTCAGAGGATCTCAATGCAATGCTAAATTGAGTAACTCTAACCAAGAATGCGCCGGAAGACGACGAGCATATGGTCAGAGGATCCCTACCAACTACAATGCTGAAAGTAAAACTCGACGCCAAGAATGTGCTTTCCAACCCAAGATGGGAATGGAGCTACCATATGGCGGAGATTCTATGAGCTATAATGCAATCTTCAAAATGTAAGATAGGCAGCAAGCCAGCCTCTTTGTAATGTCCCCGTCTCAAGCCTGACCTTTTCAGTGACCGTTGGCCTATTTCGGAGACCCGTAGGCTAGTCGGAAGGTAAAATTAGGGTTTCCTATTTTTAAGGATGTCTTTGCTCGAAGTTGGTGAATTCAATGGCGGATTCTTTCTGGGTTTTCAGAAAGCTTCGCAGTGGTATGTTCGTCTCGACAATCTGAGCATCTTCAGTAAATTCTATTTTTGGCAGTTTTACAGTTGGGTTCAGCATGGTTGACTTCCTACTTCAGTTTGATCAGTTGGCTTGCTCATTGATGGCTTCGAGGGGCATTTGGAGAGATAAGTTGAGCTATTTTATTAAAGTCACGTTTTAATGTTATAATTTAACGTTGACCCCCCTTAGCCTAGCTTATTCACTTTAAGTCTTTTTAAAAGGTGTTCTTTAAGGGTGGCGCTTCATTAAAGAGAATTAATTATATCTTTTATAAAGATTATTATAAGCTTAAAGTGGACGCCATTTTCAAGGAAAGATTAAAATGATATTAAAAGACAAAGTTGCTTGGAAAAGTGGGACGCCACCTGTGGAGGAATTAGGGTTTTGACTCTGAAAAAGAAGTTAGGGTTTCGAGAAGGTCAACAAAAACTTATAAAAGGAAGCCTTGGGTTCTCTTTTCATTATCTCTTGACTACAGTATTGTTATGCTGCCGGTTTGGCTCTGGAATTGCTTCGAGGAATGAAGGCCTCCTAGCTCGGGCATCGCTTCTTGTTTGCAACACAACAACTAGTGGTGAAATAGTCTCATTTGTGAGTTTGCATTTACTTAGTGCATTGTAATCCCTTTTGTGGCTAATTAGTTTGATTTTGCATATTAGAGCATTTCTAGAATTGCATTATTTAATACAGCAGATTGTCTTTTCACTCATATGTCAAAAAATACAAAAAATATTCTTCTGGGTATTGTTCATATCCCTCTGTCTGGGTAGGGCGAATCATTGTCTCAAGTTTCAGATTTTTTAGATCAGCATTTAATTTTTAAAGCAAAATCGCCCCTTTCAGCTGGGCCGTACTTTTCAGTTGTCTTGGGAATTGTGCATTGAGTGTTAGTTGCATTTTAAGTCTGTTTTGTGGTTGCTAGCTTGAGCGCCATCATACTAGGAATATTGTGCATCAGAGTTCATGCCTCTCAAGTGAGTTATAAGTGAGATATGAGCATATGGATAATTTCATAGGTTGCTGGTTTTAAACTTAAAGTGCAGATTTGAGAAAATCAGAAGTATTATTTCAATCATTGTGAGAGTTTTGATGTGGCATCTTGAATCAAGCCAAGGGAATTCTTATTATATTGTAATTGCTAATCTTTCCAGTTTCTATTCTCTTGTCAGGCGAATGATCCTCATTTTGTAAACTGACAGTAGTACTGGCAGTGATTCTTAAGCTTGTTCAATTCTGCTTTGTAATGCTCACTTTCATTGTGAAGTTATTTTGTAATAGTTACATCTCCGCCCTATGGTAGCTACTTTCCGCTTTGGGTTAGAAAGCACATTCTGGGTGTTGAGTCCCTTTCAGCAATTCTGTTATTTCATTCAAGCATTGTTATTTGTAATCACTCCGCCATATGGTCGCCCCTCACTCCATACTGGATTGGGTAGCACATACTTGGTGTCGAGTTCCCTTTCAGCACTTAGTAGAAGATCCTCTGACCATATGCTCGCCATCATCGGCGCCATTCTTGGTTAGAGTTCCTGCATAAGCAATTTGTTTTAGATCCTCTGACCAATGCTCACACCTTGCCCACATCGGGATCCTGGTGTACATTCTGGTTAGAGTTGCTTCAGCACGTTTTGGTTTATCTTCTAACCTTAATGGGTGCATTGATTGTAATTTGTAAATTGAAAAAACGAAAAAATTTGGCTCGGAATATTTCAGTGGTATCAGAGCCAAGATCTTGCCATCCTGTGATCATTCTGTCTATGAGTGACAGAGAAAAGAGGTACATTGCAAGGGAAGACAAGAAGGTTGGAAAACAGTTCCAGCCCTATCAGGCTCCAGAGGGTTAGACAGCTTCAGAGGTTTTGAGGGCTCATTGGGAGTCTTCTCAGGAAACAGACATGGCAGAAGGTGAGAGATCAGTTGGGGGTAACGAGAGGCTTACCAACAACAGAGATGATAGTGGGAAAGGAAGAGAAAGATCAATGAGTCCGGAAAGAGATTCGAAAGAAAGATGGATGCCTTGATGGACATGGTATCGCTCATGATGGGAAAAGTGGGACAGAACACCATTCCACAGAGCAACACTGGGCATAGAGGAGAGCATAGTGCTTCCAACCAGCATGATGGACATGCTGCTCAGCATACCTCAAACAACACTTATGTCTCAGCCAGGCCCTTCAAACCCACCTTCGTGGCACCTGTTAACACTCAGCCAGATCCTGAAGAGAATGCTTCATTCGTGGAGCAGTTGAGACTTGGTCGTGCAGAGTATGATTCTTTACCTGTCGACATCAAGATGGATATGTCCTACAATGACTTTATGGATCATAAAAGGAAAAATAAAGGACAGGGTAGACATTATGATCAAAGAAGACCATCAACTCAAGGAGACTTGTATCAAGCTGTCAACAAGGTTATACTTCCACACTTTGACGGGAGTGATAACAGTTCAGCCCGAGCTTGGATACAGAAGCTGGATAACTATCTAGCTCTCAGACCCATGGTAGAAGAAGAGGCGATCAAGTTTGCTACGCTACACCTTGATGGGGTGGCGCACGAGTGGTGGTACCATGGCCTAGTTACTTTGGGTCATGGGTCTATCACAACTTATGATGAGTTCACCACTAGGCTCATCGAGAGGTTTGAGAAAAAGGACCCTGAAATACACTTCAGAGAACTTGCACAGTTGAGGCAGTATGGCACAGTTGATGCCTACATAGCTGAGTTTCAGAGACTCTCAGTTATGGTTACTGGAATCACGGAGAGGAGATTGGTGATCCTTTTTAGCGAAGGTCTAACGGAACCACTCAAAGGTTGGATTAAAGCCTTTGACCCACCAACCCTGCAGGAGGCCATGAAGAAGGCAAGAAACATGGAGTGGGCTGCTCCTAAGGCAAAATTTCAGTCCAATTCCCCTTTTCAGAAAAGGGATAAAGGGAAAAGACCTCAGCATAGACCTCCTTTGAGACCTCAGCACAAGGAGTTCAAACATCACAATCCCCATGTCACAAGATTGGATCCGGAGACCCTGAACGAACTCAGAAGAAAGGGGTTGTGTTTCCGATGTAGGGAAAAATGGTCTCAAGATCATGTTTGCCCTAAGGGAGTTAAATTCAATCAGATTGAATACTATTCTGTTGGTGAAAGTAGTTCTGATTTTTCAGACCAGCAATCTGATTTTGAAGAAAGTGAAGTAGAAAAAGCTCCAGAAGAGTCCGAAAATGAGAAGGAAAGAGGAGTCTTGGCTCAACTTTCGAGCTTTCAAAGAAACGAATCCTTCAAGGTTCGAGGGATGGTCAAAGGGCAGCGAATCGTTGCTTTGATCGACACTGGAGCAACACATAACTTCATTGATGAAGTTGTGGTAGCAAAGAAGGGGCTGCAAACAGAGGAGTTTGAAGGTTTCAAGGTCATGGTTGCCGATGGATTCCATATTTCATGCACCAAGAAAATCTCGAACATGACCATGCAATTGGGAAATTACGAAGTCAAGGATGACTTCTATGTAGTCCACATTGGTGATACTGATGCCGTCCTAGGCATTCAATGGCTGCGTTCTCTGGGGGAGATCTCTTTGAATCTACAGACTATGGAGCTCAAGTTTCAATCCGATGGGAAGAAGATAGTTCTAAGAGGAATGTCCAATGGGGGCCCTCGGGTTGTGTCATTCAAAAGAATGGCAAGGCTGATCCGTCACGATCAAGCTGAGTGGGTTGCAGAGTGCATGATCCTCCCTGCTAGTCCGGTTGAGACTAAGAGAGACTATCCTCCTGATGTTCAGTCTCTACTCACGAAGAAGAGCAAACTCTTTGCAGATTTGCCTCCTGGACCACCACCTGAACGGGGTTCAGAACATATCATAGAGCTCAAGGAAGGGGCTAAACCGGTAATTACAACTCCATATCGGTACCCGAAGAGGCAAAAGGATGAAATTGAGAAGAATATTCAAGAACTCTTGGAGATGGGTTTCATTCGCCCAAGCAAGAGCCCCTTTGCATCTGCAGTGGTTCTTGTGAAGAAGAAGGATGGTACCATGCGCATGTGCGTGGACTATCGTGCTTTGAATCAAAGTACCATCAAAAACAGATATCCCATTCCCAGAATAGATGAGCTCATTGATGAGCTACATGGGGCCAAGTTCTTCTCAAAGATCGATTTGAGATCGGGTTACCATCAGATTCTACTGAGGGGATCTGATGTGGAGAAGACAGCTTTCAGATGTCACTATGGCCATTTCGAATTCTTAGTCATGCCATTTGGGTTGACTAACGCCCCGGCCACCTTTCAGTCTTGCATGAACCGGGTTTTTCAGAATCAGTTAAGGAGATTTGCGTTGATATTTTTTGATGACATTCTGATTTACAGCAAGACTTGGGAAGATCATCTCAAGCACTTGGAGGAAGTGCTTAGTATCCTGGAATCGGAGAGTTTGTTCGCAAAAGCTTCCAAATGTGAATTTGGAATGGAGAAGTTATTGTACCTTGGCCACATAATCAGTGCTGAGGGAGTAAAGGTGGATCCGGAAAAGATCAAAGCAGTAGTTGATTGGCCACCACCTGAGAATTTGACTCAGTTGAAAGGTTTTCTGGGTCTTTGTGGTTTCTATCGGAGATTCGTCAAGGGGTATTCACAGAATGCTGCTCCTCTTACTGATCTACTGATCTCACCAAAAAGGGGGCTTTCTGTTGGTCAGAAAAGGCCCAAATTGTTTTTGACAAGTTCAAGAAGATCATGAGTTCGTGTCCGGTTCTGGCTATTCCGGATTTCTCCAAGCCATTCGAATTGCAATGTGATGCATCCGGTGAAGGAGTTGGGGCTGTCTTGATGCAAGACAAACATCCTATTGTGTTTTAAAGCAGAAAACTGAGGGGTGTTGAAAGAACATACTCAATTTATGACAAGGAAATGCTTGCCATTATGCATGCATTAGCCAAGTTCAGGCAGTACTTGGTGGGAAACAAGTTCGTGGTCAAGACTGATCACAATAGCCTCAAACATTTTATGCATCAGAAGGACCTGAACGAGAGGCAACAGAAGTGGGTGAGTAAGCTCCAAGCTTACGACTTTGACATTGAATATGTCAAAGGGAAAAATAATATTGTGGCAGATGCTCTATCCAGGAGACCCCATCTTAGCTCATTGTGTGAGCTTACTGCAGATTGGAGGGACATGTTGCTTGCTGATTATGCCAAAAATCAGTTTGCAACCAGCATTATTGAGGGTACTTTTCAGGATGAAAGGTACAAGGTGATTGAGGGATTGATACACTATAAGGGGAGAATTTTTCTGGTGGCTGATTCTAAGCTTAAGAAGAAGATTCTTTTGACATTTCATGATATTC